>APFE030329184.1:103155-204061 GCA_000404065.3 Pinus taeda
TACATAATTGTATTTTTAGAATATAGAACATCAAAAGCTACGCTTTAGAAGTTCAATTAGATTCCCGAGATAGTTTTAGTTACTTATATTTCTGTCAATAGTTTTAGTCATTCACCTATCACTACTATTATTCTCAAAGTTTCCATTCATCCCATTTATCTATTGCTGGGAAACTGGTCCCATTATCCCCAGTTGGAGCCACTTCACCAAACGGAAAAGGAGCTGCACTAAGGTCCGGACCGGGTGGTTTCCCCCAATGTCGATGCAACGATTTTCGAGGCATCAACACAACCTGATGCCTAGCACACAACAGGTCACTATTTAGTCTCCATCATCTCCAACGGTAGAGTCAGCTCCAGGAGAGGAAGGGGAAGTTTTTCCTCTTGATGATGATCTAGTTATGGACACATACAATATTTCATACAATGAACTCCATAAGAACATTGTACAAGCATGTGAGAAGCATTTTCTGGATGACCTCACATCCCCTGAATTTATTAGAGAAAGGGTGATTGTGGTGAACATGAGTAAGAATCCCAACGCCATTGCCATAGCCAACTTGGATTTCGTAGGTGGGGAAAAGTAAAACACTGAGTATTTGATGGTTGAGAACAAGAAATTGGAAAATAACTTGCAAGTTTCTAGGAAATAGTTTGAACAGTTCCACATAGCAAACCAGAATGCAGCTTCCACATAGGTCCATTTAGAGGAAATGAGGGGGTATATTTAACAGTATAAATATTTTGTCAAAACTCTCAGGAATGTACAAGATGTTATTGTTGTCATGGATGAATGGTAAATTTGATACAAAGGGACACCACTTGAATTGGGCAAGAAAATGAAGCATCAGGCAAAGCTGGAGAAAGAAAGACTGTGGGTGCTGATACAAAACAACAAACAACTCACCTCATTCATTGGTAACATTCAAGCCTTGTATGCATAGTTATACAATGTTCTATATTTCTTGGTGAAGTCCCACAGGATCCCATCAGTTAGCTCACACACTGGAGCCAAACCTAGGAACTAGGTCAAGTAGGAGATAAAAGAATACTTGGATCAACTTAGATAGATTTCCACCAAGGAAGATTTGGAGGTGAACATATAGAACATGCAGAACTACATCAATGGCCCTGTCTAAGGGAGAAAAATGTTGTTTATGCTCCAGAAGGAAGTTCAAATTGGTTCCAAATCATTGTACCTAGATTCCATGGAGGCTAGAGTCCACTTCCAGCCAAAGACCATCACACGATTTGGGGATTTCATTACACAATACCAATATTGGCACCAACACATGACCGAAATACATCCAGTGGAAGTTGTTGAGCTAGATATTCCCCAAACTTAAGCATCTTAGTGTTTTGTCTTGTTAGGTTGTCTAGTTGACTCTACCCAATTTTGTCTTATGTGGCTACAAGTGTAAATTGTAATATTCTTTTGTAAATAATTTGTAAGTGGAATTCCAAGTGTCAATATTGGAATGCAAAGAGTCATGATGTAATGTAATGAGTCATTTTGTAAAGAATTTGAAGAGTCATGGGGAAATCCAAAATTCATAAATGGGAGTTGAAGAGTCACCCCTCTTGTTATAAATACATCCTCATAACTCATGTAAAGGGATTTTTGCTAGGCTTAGGCTTAGAATTAGGAGCTTGGGAGTTTGTGAGAGCCTTGGATTCTCCGTATATTTTTTTGGAGGAGAAGGTGACGCTGAATTCATGTTCCACTATTAGGGCTAGTGGTACGTCAATGGTATATGTATGATTGGAAATTTCACTTGTAAAACCTCAAAGCCGACACATTTTCATGCATATGTTGTAAATATAGTAGGAATATTCATGTTATGTTTGCAATGTATGTTATTTAACTTATGCTTATGTTTATGAACTATTTTGTTTGCATTGGTACGAATCTTGTTGAATGTGTGATTTTTTTTAATTCATCATTGTTAGCTTGTGAACTATTGCACATATTAGCTTTTGATGTCATTTATGCTCGTGTGTTACTTTCAAGTTGTGTACTATTATAGGCTTCTAAGGGTCTCACTCATTTTCCCTTATGCCTGGTAGAACCTTCATGCATCACACTTGAATTTCCGCAAAGGTCACACACGTGTTCTCACCAAAGTCATCATACATCACTCTATGCATTATTGCAGCCAATGCACATCATTAAAACCCATTGCATCAACAATTGGGTCATATTCCATATGGGACTCCTACACCAAACAATGTGAGGTATAATTGGGACTTCATATTGGGGAGATCCCCTGAATGTTGGCTGGTCCAGCACTGTCAACACCTACCAAGAAGAATTGCATAGTTTCTGGAGGCAAGGTTGGTCTGTCTTCCAAGATTGTGTAGTTTATGGAGGCAAGCCTAGCCTCACTGCAAGTTCAAGTTAGAAGGTTGCTTGTGACTTAGAATATTTATATTGGTATCAAAACAAGTTAGCAAAAGCATGCATAAAAGATAAGTCTTTGACATACTATGAATAATTTATGATAGTAGAAGATAAGCTCCTATGGACAGAAGGAAGGCTCCAAAATCAAACCATGGGAAACATTTTGGAGGGTGGTTGTAGCAGCTACAACACTTGGCAACACACTAGTAGAACTCCATCACTATGTATAGATCTTCTCTCATGAAAAATAGGTCTAACCCTTCAGGAAGTATTGTTCAATTCATTGATTGCCATGACTTCTATTATCACTCCAAAATTTCTTCTAAGTTGTTGAAAAAATAAATGATAGAGGTAACCACAAACCAACTTTTGAGATCAGGATCTAGCCTTCCTAATCTCAGAGAGGGCTCTCTATTTTTTATTTAACTTTGTTTAGTTATTTGATTTTAGGCTAGTTATGATTGTGCTTGGGTTTTTTATTTGAGTTTGGGTGGTGGGATCACTTACTTAGATGAACAGAGGTTTTTCTTTTACCATTGGGCTATGGGGTCAAAATGCCAGACAAACAAGACTGGATCAAGTTCTAAAACTACTGTCTATAGGGAAAGATAGAGGAGCTACTACAAATATCAAAGGCTTGATGGTGAAATGGCTTCCAATCAAATCTAGGGAGCAATTAAGGGTTCCTTAGGCCGTATTATGAAGAGAAATTAAAGAGGACAACTGGTATGGGAGAGTAATTAAGGGTTCTCAAATCCGGATATCAGAGGAAAAGATATGAATGATTAACTGTGAAAAATAGAGTGTACTTAAACAAATTCTGAGTTAAATTTCAAGTTAATTCATTCAAACTTAGATAACATTTAAGTTTATGAAACACATAAGAAAGTAACAAAATAAGACAAATAATATACTTCACTACAATTGATCATCTCATGAATCCTGTAGTGCAATCTTTTTATTACTTGCTCCAGTCTATTGACTTGAAAATTGGTACAATAACCCTTAGGTTTAAGATCAAAATAACTCTACAAATGTATAGCAATCCACACTTAATACTTCGAATTATGAAGTATTTATACAAAAAGAATTTTAAAAAATATCCCAAATTGTCTTGGGAACTAATCTAGGAGAAAGAAATATCTTCATGCAAGAAGATATAGACAACTATTGAACTACTGCTTGTTGTCCCTATTATTTAGGTTATGTTGGCTTTGATCTTTTGATATTTTTCACTTTAATCTGCTTTGTTGTTTGGTCTTCACGTTGGATGTTTTATTTACTCTGACCTTTAATCTGATACACTTTCATCTGATACACTTTGACCTGGCTGGCCTGTCAATATCCTTTTACTGTGCTCTTTTACTTTTACTGTACATTTTACATTTTTACTGTGTATTTCTACTGTAAATCACTTATTTTTTCCCATGCCTCAGCATCTAGTTTGGATATTGAGCATCTTCTTGTATATCTCATCTGCCTTTGTATACTTGGAAAAAGTAGGCTTATTGACAAAATGTTGTTTTACCTCATGCAGGAGGTAAAACAAATTCTCAAAATTTTGATACAATACTTTGCTAGTAGGTATAACCTTCATGGACGAAGTATTTACCTAATCACTAGCCACTTGTCTAATATTTTTATTATAGTCCTCATGGGTCATTAATTTTTCGTTTATAACCAAGGGATTTGGTAAACCCTTCTAACTCAAAATTTCAAACTTCACCATGAATCTGTCAATGGCCAACTGCATGGTTTGGCACTTATCCTCTAGGTTTAACATCAAATTCCTCTTGGTGAGGACCCTCTTCACTTCCAAAATTGTACCTGTTCTGTCAAGTATCTCTACTTCCTGTAGCTCATGCATGTTCTTGGAGTTGAGAAAGTGAATGATCCTTGTAGCTTCCTCTGGCACATATCTAAGTTCTTCTTTGATTCATCACCTGTACAGCCCATTGATGTAGACCCTGTTGCTGATGTAGTTGGTGTAGATGTTGGAAATGTTGTGGTCATTGGAGTTGTGGGAGCTAAGGATGCTGCCAAAGTAGAAGGTACAACAGTGGAAACTGTTGGGATGACAGTTGTCAGAGCATCATCAAGACTAGCTTGTTTGAGCTAAATCAAGCTATCCAATTCTTTCTCCATCTCCTTTAACTAATCATTCAGCTGCAACACTAGGTCCATCATCTCTTCATGATTGGTTTGCCTCTTGAGGACCTCCTTTGTTTGTGGGTGTTGTAAATGTGGCAGCTTGAGTTGTTTCTTGAGGACTACTATATCCTCATTTTTCTTTTTGATCAGCATTTCAGCAGCCTTAATGTCACTTGTATCATGTCCCAATTCAATGACCAAGTCCTCTAATGAATTTATCTTATTGTCTTTGGCCTGTGAAGAGGCCTTCTCCAATTTGTATTGGGCTGTCACATTATCCAGTGAATCATGCAGCTTGTGGGTAGCCATGGCCTTTCCTGTAAGGGTGGAGTAAATCATTTCTCCAGCCTATTTGTGGAACTCTATTTGGTGAATGGGATGAACATCCCTGCCATCACCTAAAAATTAGTCTTCTTATAGTTAGTCAAGGTATTTGGTTGTTGTACAGTGGGCTTAAAAAATGACACTTGCAGCTTTCCTACTTTAATGTCAAAGGCTGACATTAACCTGCTTCGATTGCCTGGTGTATATTTGAAGTATTGGGCATATGTCTCTGCCTTCAACCTCTCATTCCTCATATTTATTTCTTTGTACCTATCTTTGATGTCCATTTCTCTATTAGATGGCCTAATAAAGGAAGAAACCTCAACACTTTGTTGTCTTTCAATCAATTGAGTGTTGGAGGTTGATGGCTGTTGTGTTTCACCTGATGCATTTGTGCCTTTGCTCCTCTGCCCCATTGTTTCAGTGTAATTTATTTCCACTGATTCAATATCCTCCTCCTATTCAGACATAGGATTCACCTTGGGATTTTTTTTGAGCTCAAACAACTCATATGTAGTCTCCATGGTAGAGCTCAATGCCTCTTCCCTATTCCTCTTTGGATTCTTCTCTTCTCTAGCTGGGGTCTGTAACACAGGATGAATATTCATTGGCTCTCCTAGCTCTAGCACTTGCAGGAAAGAGCTCTGGTCAAATTCTTTTTCAAGATCAATGAGTGTGTTCTTCACATCCACAACTGTGATATCCATGTCAATCAATGTGTTTTCTAGCCACTCACATTGGTTGGCAAACTATTCAATGTCGGGTCTTGGGTGGTGGACTTATGGTCCCAACTTGACCATGGGTCTTAGCTTATTTATAACACCATGAGGGTCATATTTCCACATGAAGCTATTGCTGAATTTCATTTACTGTAGTATCTTGTCAGGCTCTGGTCTAGCCTCTCTATTATTGCAAATGAATGGGCCCAATTGGTTCTTCATCTTAAATTGGGCTTTCTTCCTAGCAGATTGGAAGTCGACATCATGAAAGCTGATGATTTGTCTAAAATACTCAAGTGAAAATATCCTCATGGGGAGGTATTTGGGCAAATTATAAGTGGATAATTGGTAGCTCTAAACTCTACTTTCATTATGGTTCTGGTACAGGTACCAGCCTCCCACCTTACTATTCTTAGCCAACTGTAGCACTCTCTTTATTTCTTGGTTGATCCTAGGTTGAGTGTTACCAGTCAGCATGTTCATGACTGGGTATACAAATGGGTCTATGAAGTCTTTGTAGGTAAATGTTGTGGAAAATTTCTAGACCAAGGGTGTCCAATAGACCACTGATCTCTCTTTTCCCTTGGTATCCAACTTCTAGATACTTTCAGGGAACTTGTCTGCTTGGTAATATAAAAACATATGAAACAACACTGAAAAGTATTTGAAAACTCTTTCAGTGGGAAGTCTAGTGAATTTCTCATGCATTCTATCTGCAATGAACTCAACATAATTGTACATGATAGTAGGAGGCTTGCCTCGGGTAAAAATGGACAGAAAGGCCAGGATGACCTCATCCACATGGTCATTTGTGGTGTACCTTAGGATGCATGAGAGCATGGTGATTATATGTTTGCCAGTTTCTGAAAAAATAGTGGCAGCATAGGGCTGGGCATCTGCAGGAGTATGGAAATCTTCAATGATGAAATTCTGGAAGATTTTCCTTATATTAACTAGGTCCAGAGTGATATACAGGTCCAATAGGTCTCCAATAGATAGAGGGGTCTGATTTTGGCTAGGCTGGACTTGAAGCATTTGGTTGATGGACTCTAATGTAATGGTGAATAATAACTGTTGGTCTGGGGTAACAATAACCCTTTGGCTAGGGATATAGCATGCATGACAAAATGTACAATATCAGGGAATGGGTGAACTTCTAGGAACAGGTATTTGGGTAAATTCGATTCCCAAATATGGATGTCATCTGCATGGTTTAGAAATCTGTCCTTACTCCAATAGTGGAACCTCAGAAGGTTGGCTGGGATAACGATTTATTTTATTTGGAAATCCCTATCTGCTAGTGCCAAATGGTCGATTTCCAGGTGAGGGGTTGACACAGGTCTCACATCCAGAGAGATCTGGGAAGCCATTTCTAGGGGGAAGGGTGTGAATTAGGCTTACACAGGCTGTGGAAGTGAGGTTTGAGTAAGTCTGGTATTGAGAGAGAGTAATTTGCAGTTTTTAAAAGAGGGGTTTGGGTACTCAGATGGAAATACCCTCAATTAGGCAAATGTATCAATTAATTTCAATTAATTAACCTTTAAATTCACTGTACGTTTTCAAATTGAGGGGGATGTTTTGGTTTTTTCTCAAAATACCTAGAAAATGGTGCTTCAGGGTGCAAAATGGCTTCAATGGTGACTGTAGAGGGTACGGTTGCTTTAGTTGTGCAATGGATGCTTGAATTGGGCATCTGAAGTGTGTTCGAGAGATAAACGGTGGTCAATTTCGATTGCATAGGCTTAGGGTGGCGCAGGAAGGCTTAGGCAGCATTCACAGTGCAAAAAAACGAAAAGAGTCAAAATGGGCTTCTTCGACCTTTTAATCGGCAATGGTTATAATTGGCGCATAATTCATAAATGATCAGTGAATGATTTTGGCTTCACACCGCTTTTTGCAGGTGGGTGGTATTTCCTTGAGAGCATGCGATTTCGCATGGAGTTTCCATGTAGCCAAAAAGGACCTGAGCAAAACCACGAATCTCGCATGCTCTCGGGCTGGTAAAGGTCGGAAAGGGAATGAGCACGATATGGATGCGCACCGTCAGATCTAGGGGGGAGAGATTTAATGATTGTTGCGGGGTGAAGCTATACGGAGGGAAATCAGGGTGAATATTTTTGGGGCTCGGAGGATTAATTACAACTAATTGTAATTAATTAATGAATAAAGTGTGGGTTAAAAATATAATTAACGGGTTAATGGAGTGGGACTAGGGTTAAATGTGGCGGGGTTTTCTTTAACCGCACCAAGGGTTGGTGGGTTAATAGGTTTATGTCGGGGAAATATAACTTTGAGGAGTTGATTAAATAATGCGGGAGGGATAAAAACTTAAGATAATGGGTTTTCTATGTGTTTTTGGGGTAAAAAGATGGAAATTAATAAGGGGGAGGTGATTTTTTCAACAGGGAATAGGTTTCACACTAGGGAAAAGGGGTTTGGGAGAGGGGAATGACCTTTGGAGGGTAAATTACTAGGGAAATGTGTGAAACCAAGGGGAAAGGATCAAAATGAAGGGAAAAGGGCATTTTCATAAGACATGATGGGATAATGGGGAAATTAGTAAGTATGTAGTGGGGGTGAAATGAAACGAGGGGAAGTTAATCAAGTAAGCTTGTGAACATCTTTCCACTCTCATAAATGGTCCTGCACGCTAAAACATAGGATTAAACATGATAAATTTGGTTATGATTTAACAACCTTGTCCATTTGCAACCTTTCTTTTACCTACCCTTTACTTATCCTAACATTTTTTCTTCATTTTATTGGGTGCACTTAAGCTAGAATACCCTTTCTTTCCTTTTCTTTTACCAAGAAAAATATCTAATTCTAACCTTATAACTTTCAATGGCTCAGATTAAGCTTATGAGAACATTTTTGTTTCTCTACCTAACTACTGATCTGCCAAGGTTAAACAGTTTCGCTAGATCTTTATTCTCTATCTATAAACATGAAATTTAAAGCATGAATTAGTCAAGATTAAGTTATTTAACTATCATGGGCTATGGAATTTATTACAAGCTACTCACAACCATTATTTTGCACATAAAATTAAAAGCAATGGCACTTGAATTTGCACACTTTCATGATTTGTTTTTGTTTGGGGTTCATATTTTTCACTTTTTTTTTCACTTTTCTTTTTTCTTTTTGTCCTTTGATTATTCTTTTAAGACATACCCTCTTTACATTTTTTAATTTTTAATATGGAAAACATTTTGCAAAAAGAAAAAGTATGTACAATATTACAAGACTAACCATAGCCAATTCAAAATTATGAATCCTATTATTATAGGACCCTAACAGTGGCTCCACATGGGGATGACATTTCCTTGTGAAATGTCAAGAATTTAAGATCAATAGCCTCTAAAAATGTGACTGAAGTTACCTTGTAAACTGTTCTTCTGTGATTCTGCTTTATTCATACTTATGATGGTGAAACTTTCAAAGCTCAGGGCCTTCTCTCCAGGCTTCAACTTCAAAATATTACCATTCACTCCAATCTAAACTCTACAATGTTATATACAATGAGTAAAGTAAAGTGAACTATTGTTAATCTATGGAAAAATAATTCTTCAACATTCTACCATTGATAGGTCCTCCTAGTAGATCTGATCCATCTATCTCTCTCAAGAAAAAAGAATTGTTACCTCTATAACCATAAATGACATAAGGGCCTTGCCACAGAAAGTCAAATTTTCCATGTTTGCCCTTTTCTTCTCTTCTTGAATCCCACTTAATAACTTTATCACCTATGTAAAAATCATCAGCTTTGGTCTTTTTATCAAACATCCTTTTGATTTTGTCCTGACTTACTTGTGATTTTACATATACTTCTTCTGGTCTGCAGCAAGTGTATGGTCTGATTTATCCTTCTTTGGATATCCTTTTTTTCTACTTGCAACTCCTAGATGATATTCATCACCGGCACTCCCAAAGAGGATGGAAAAACAACATCCATCCCATATACTAATTGATAGGGAGATGTACCAATGGAATTTTTGGTATTTAGTTTGTTTTCCCCTAAGGCATTGACCAAATTTTTGTTCCATGTCTTTTCGTTGTCTTCCAATAATTTCTTAATGATATTGACAAGGATTTTGTTAGAGGATTCTGCAAGTCCATTACCTTGAGGGTAATAGACAATTCAAAAGAATACCACCATTGTCTTTCCAAAACAAAGCATTATCTATAATACAATATCTTAATGACTTCATTTTCAAAAATCTAGTATTAGTTCTTGTTAAACCAGGAGGAGCTTGTAAGTTCGGTAATACAAATATGATATATGCATACCAAGGTGAATCAGTAGAAGGTTCACTGATTTGTGGAGTCGCCATCTCTTCCTGATCATCAAGGGCACCAACGAAATTAATATCTAGGGCCTGACAGTTCGATTCAGCCATAAGTTTGGCTAAACATTGGCCTTTGATAAGTTTAGTGGGTTTTATTTCTATGTCATATTCCAAAAAGTGGCAATCCATTTGCCTCTCTTTCCTTCAAGCCCATTTTGTGTCAAAATGTCCTTTACTACTGAGTTTAGAACATAACTAATGATGTGAGAATACAAAATGTACACTCTAAAGTCCTTAATAGCCTCTACTAAAGCTAGTTCTTGTTTTTCCATCATGTTGTATTTGAGTGTGGCATCTCTTAAGGATTACTGAAAAATGCAATTGGTCATTCATATCCCTGGTCATTCTTCTGCAACAAGATTGTTACAACAATGTGTTTGGAAGCAAAAGAAAAAATTATAAAATCTTTCTAAAAATCAGGACTTATAAGGACTAGAGTTTTGGTTAGGGCTTCCTTGATGGCTTCAAAGGACTATTTTTCCTCCACTGTCCATTTAAGTGCTGAATATTTTCTTAACATGTTATTTAGTTCTCTAATTAATTCTGCTAAATTTGAAATGAATCTCCTAAGAAAATTTATTTTGCCTAAAAATGACTGCAATTCTTTAATGTTTCTAGAATGGGTAATAGTAAAAATGGCCTCTATTCTAGCAAGATCTATTCTAATTCCATATTTGGATATTATATGTCCCAACAATTTACCCTCTTCTAGACCAAAGAGTGTCTTTTTGGGATTTAAGGAAATACCAAATTTCCTGCATTTAATGAAAACTCTTCTCAAGTGATATAGGTGTTCATTATCAGATTTAGAAAAGACTGTGATGTCATCTCGGTAAACTACTAAGAAATCATGGATCTCCTTGGCAAAAGCTATATCCATAGCTCTTTGAAATGTTTCTTTTACGTTCATTAATCCAAAAGTCATTTTCAAATTCATGAAGGTACCCCAAGGTGTATTAAATGCAGTTTTGGCTTGGTCTTCTGGTGGGACTAAGATTTGGTTGTATCCAAAAAATCCATCAAGTAAAGAGATTCTGGATGAGCCTACTACCCTCTGAAGGATATGGTCCAGTTTTGGTAGAGGATAGTTGTCTTTCTCTAGTCTTCTTCCTAGTAGTGACTAAGTTTGAAATCCAATCTGAATATCTAATGGGAGCTATAATTTGGGCATCATACATTCTTTTAACTTATTTATCAACAGATGGCATAAGAACTGGATTAATCCTCCTAAGTTTTTTCTTAAAAGGTTTATGATCCTCTTTGATTGGTATCTTGTGTTGAATTATGCTGGTGTCATAAGATTTTAGGTCTTCATAAATCTAGGCAAATACATCTTGAAACTCTTTAAACAGATTTATGTATTTAATCTTTTCATCTGGAGGTAAGGATTTTGATAATTTAATGAGTTTAGGTTTTTCTTTAGTTCCTATGTTACATTCTTCTATATTTTCTCTCAAAGGCTCCATTTTCAGTTTCCTAGCTACATCGTTTGAATCAATCAAATCTTCTAAGGGGACTAATCCTTTAGGCAAAAAATTATTTTTAAGATTAAGAATTTCAGGATCATCATTCATTATTTCCTCTATTTCTACATTTTCTAAGTTATCTACTTCTAATTTAGTGAAATTAGTACGTTTTCCTATATCTAAAATATTTACATCCATCCCACTATCTATGTCATTGTCTATTGTACAATCTGTATCTATTTTACAATTATGAAACTCACCTTCAGCATTCATGAAGTCATAAATTTTGGAATCCTGTGAGAAAATCTTCCAATACTTCAAATTGTCTTGTATGACAGGCCTATGTCTCACTTCTTCAGTGTATTGATGGTTGGGTTGAAAGGGCAATTTGCAGGTACTGGAAAAAGTAGCCAGACTATGAGCTTGCATATTCTGCTTTCTAGGAATGGCAACAAAGTTTGTTTCAAGAAGGTCTTTGCTCAAATCTAGGACAATCTCTCTATATTGACTCAGTCTGGGATTGTTTAAAGAGTATTCACCATTAATTTGTTTAATAATAAATTCTGAGTCTCCAAGTATAGAAACTCACTTTGCTCCAAGTTTTCTAACCATTTGTAATCCTAAGATCAAAGCCTCATACTCTACCATTGTTGAAAATGGCAACAAGAAATACTAAAAATAGAAGTGATAAAAATAGCACTGTTATGAATAGCAGTTCGGGTACGAGTGTTGGACATAGCAACAAGGAATGAAAAATGGAAGTGCTATAAATAGCATTGCTAAAAATAGCAGTTCGAGATAGATTCCTATTTTAGTTAGTCCCTAAACTAAAATAGAGAAGTAAAAACTCGAATTTGATCTTAGTTGTTGTTTGTAAAATAATTAATTAATTCATCTTGAGTTAATTAGTTGTAGAAAATCAAACATGAAGTCGATGTGGGGACATGCAACAATTTCTCCATTGATTGAGGGATATATCCATCAGTTAAAGAGATAAGGATGAGTTGTAATTATTTGGCTTAGTTAACTGATTCAAGTCCAGTTAGATTAATTCAAACAATTTGTTGAATTAATTGTGAGTTCAGTTAGTTAATGCTTGCATGCATGTAACTGCTGCACTCTAGATAACTGAATATTCTATCATAAATAACTCATGCATGTCATTTCTGTCAGAGACCCAGTTGAGATAAGAGGAGGGACAATGTACTATTAGTTGCATGAATTTTTCCTATAAACGAAACTCATACACGTAGAAGGATTTATCTCCATCAGGTTTGTGTAGTTATTTATGAGTCAAGTGAGCAGTGTGAGGTGGGAATTCACACAAGTGGAATCACTGGACCCCAGGAAAAACTGCAGAAGGAAATAGGAGGCTTGGAGGGTGGAGGAGAAGGTTTGTGAGAAGCCTTTGACTGTCTATGAGCAGTAGAGGGAGTGTAGAGAGACCAGGATAGCTTGAGAGCTAATTCTTTTGGTAATGTTAAACATATTTCCACTTGTATGATAATACAAAGATTGGGGTTTTAGGCTGAGGCTTTCCCCGGGTTATTTCTTTTGTGTTATGTGTGATTGATTTCTCATTCTTAGTTATATGTGTTCTCATTGATCTTGCTCAATTCAATTAAGCTTCTGCAAACTTTTTTTGTAGAAGTAGATCTTGTATTTTGCTTTATATATTGCATAATCTATTGATCTACAGTGGGAATTTCTACATGGTATCAGAGCGAGGTTTTGTAGAAATTTTTTTACATGGTATCAGAGCAAAGGTGATCAAAGTGAAGAACAATATATGAGAAGTTCGAAGTTCGAAGTTTGAGGTTCCTGAATATAGAAATCGAGTTCTTATCACATCTCAATTTCACTAATGGCATTCAACGGCTTAAGACTCGAGTATGCCCTTGATGGCAGCTCGAATTATATAGTCTGGAAGGATCACATGGAAGCAGTATTAGAGGATAATGGTATAAAGGACTTCATTTATCAAGAAGCCCCCAAGACCACAGTGGCTGATGCTACAAAATTGGCAGAATGGAAGAAATGTGTGGCTAGAGAAAGGAGAATCGTTCTGGAGGGAGTTCAAGACCATATAGTCTCGAGTCTCCATGGGAAGGAGATACCATTTTTGATGTGGAAAACATTGAAAGATCTATATCATAATAGCAACGATCAGTGGAAGCTGGTCCTGAAAGACAAGCTTCAGAAAATCAAGTGTGAAAGGGGTGACACGATCTTTACATATCTGAACAAGCTCACCATTTGCAGGGATCAGCTTGCAAGTGTAGGGATCACAAAAGCCGATGATGACATGGTGAGTCTTGCTCTCCTTGGTCTTCCTAAGAGCTAGCATAGCTACCAAGACTCGGTAAATGAAAGAGAGAAACTACCAGATTGGGAACGACTGTGGTTGGATCTTATGCAGGAGGAGATTAGGAGAAGCACCAGAGATGGTTCTTCATCCAAGGAGGATGAAGAAAATTGTGCCTTAGAGAGTAAGGCAAAGAAAGGGAAGGAGAAGGATTCTCATCCCAAATTGAGTTCTTCCTATGGTGGGAAGAAGTTTGACAAATTGAAAGTGTGATGCTTTCATTGTCATGAGGTGGGCCATGTTTCTACAAATTGTCCACTGAAGAAATCCAAGACGGGATCCAAGGAAGGATCTGAAGGTGAGGCATTGGCCTCACAATTCGAGTTGGATTTCACCCTCTTTGCATGCATGGTTTCATTCATGGTGGGATCTGGTTGGTTTCTTCATAGTGGAGCTTCTTTCCACATGACCAACAACAAGAGTTTGTTCAGTACCTTGGAGGAGAAAGATCTCCAGATACTTGTAGCAATGGGTAATGATGAAAATTATAGTGTCTCAGGTGTAGGCACAGTTTTTTTTTAGAGGGAGCATGGAGCTCACATTACCTTGACTGATGTCAAGTATGTACTAGGATTGAGGAAAAATTTGGTGTCGATCACAATGTTGGAAGACAAAGGCTATGATGTAGTCTTCAGTAAGGGAAAGGTTTTCCTTTGACACATCACCACAAAATAGGTGAAGCAAATCGGTTCACAAGTCAAGAACCTGTATGCTCTTGAGGTTCAAGATGCATGCAAAGCCTTGAGGAGCAAAGCAACTATTGGAGACTTGGTGGTTGAGAGGGATAGTAGATTACCTCTCAACATGTAGCATCAGAAGAAGTATCAGACAATTGTGGAGGAGCCAAAATTGGTGAAGTAGCTTCAGGAGGTTGTGGAGAAGCCACAACTAGAGAGGCTGAGAGGAGACCAAGTGGAGGAATCCACTCATGTAGAAACCTCTAGTAGGGGGGAATTTCAAGCCAAGTGGGCAGAGGGATCACATGCATCCATACCTCTAGGTGGGAGGTGGGGAAATGTGGAGTGACAATCCCAAGAAGGCTGAAATAGGGGCTCGATCCTTGAGGTACCCAACCTCTTGGATTAGACCTTGCTATGGTAACCCCAACGAGGAGTAGTAGGACTAGTTTATTGGGTAGAGATAGATGCATATGGAGCGGCAAAGAGAGCTACAGTGTAGGAATCCCAAGACAATGCAGATCTAGTAGGCTGCAACAATGTGAGAGGCATAGGAGTGTTGCACCAGTGCAGGATGGCACAGAGATGTGCGCAACGGTGCGAGATGCATGGAGTGTTGTAGCAGCTCAAAAGTCAGAGAGGGAGCACTTGTCAGCGGCAGATGGAGCTTCAGCATCAGAGGATGTTTCTAGCCCAACAGGGAGGTCAATTGGGAGTTTTTTGTTTCTAGAGTTGCTTGAGCAACAACACTTGGGAGAAGTGTTGCATGCAAAACATTCCAAAGTTTTAGGATCGGGTTCAAGTTGAATGCCTTTCTTGTTAAGAGGGAGTGTTGAAATTGGTAACAAGAAATGCTAAAAATAGAAGTGCTAAAAATAGCACTGCTATAAATAACAGTTCGGGTACTAGTGTTGGACATAGCAACAAGGAATGAAAAATGGAAGTGCTATAAATAGCATTGCTAAAACTAACAGTTCGGGATAGATTCCTATTTTAGTTAGTCCATGAACTAAAATAGAGAAGTAAAAATTCGAATTTGATCTTAGAAGTTGTTTGTAAATTAATTAATTAATTCATCTTGAGTTAATTAGTTGTAGAAAATCAAACATGAAGTCCATTGATTGAGGGATTTATCCATCAATTAAAGAGATAAGTATGAGTTTTAATTAGTTGGCTCAGTTAACTAAGTCAAGTCCAGTTAGATTAATTCAAACAGTTTGTTGAATTAATTGTGAGTTCAGTTAGTTAATGCTTGCATGCATGTAACTGCTGCACTTCAGATAACTTAATATTATCTCATAAATAACTCATGCGTGTCAGTTCTGTCAAAGACCCAGTTGAGATCAGAGAAGGGACAAATTATTAGTTGGATGAATTTTTCCTATAAAGGAAACTCATCCATGCATAAGGATTTATCTCCTTTAGGTTTGTGTAGTTATTTCTGAGCCAAGTGAGTAGTGTGAGATGGGAATTCACACAAGTGGAAGCACTGGACCCCTAAAAAAACTGCGCAAGGAAATAGGAAGCTTGGAGAGTAGAGGAGAAGGTTTGTGAGAAGCCTTTGACTATCTATGTGCAACAGAGGGATTGCAGAGAGAACAAGATAGCTTGAGAGCTGATTCTTTTTCTAATGTTGAACATATTTCCACTTGTATGATAATACAGAGATTGGGGTTTTAGGCTGAGGCTTTCCCCGGGTTATTTCTTCTGTGTTATGTGTGATTGATTTCTCATTCTTAGTTATATGTGTTCTCATTGATCTTGCTCAATTTGATTAAGCTTCTGCAAAGTTTGTTGTAGAAGTAAATCTTGTATTTTTCTTTAGTATATTGCATAATTTGTTGAACTACAGTAGGAATTTCTACAACCATGTTATTTGTGCATTTAAAATTTAACCTAAATGCATGACCTTCGGCATGATTATTATTCATATTATGATCCACAATCCTAGTCCTACCCCTAATCTATTCGCAGATCCATCAAAATCCAAATGCCACAGGGACTCATGAAAAATGTTTTAACTATCAGCTATTTTGTATTTTTGTTGTTCAGCTATGATTTCCTTTTTGTCATGGTCTGAATTGTACAAGATGAAAGAGTCCATATCAGAATGCGCGGAGTATATAGGGAGTTTTTGTGGTTTTCTGCACTACTCACCATGTATTTCATTAAGGTCTCTCTATGTAGTTTTCTTTGTTGACCAAAAGCAAATATGGTGGCATATGACATATCTAATTGCAAGGATCCTTACAATTTTTCTGACCGTGAGAAAGATAACAACATTCCATATTTGGGTGGGATGTCTGCAACTACTATATCCATCACAATACTCTTTGCTGGGCATTCGACTAGAGTTACACATGAATATTTAATCAAGCCAAGGCACTTAAATTGACTAGAGTCAAAGGAAAACAAATCCTTATATGGTCTGGTGATATCTAAGTTTAGTCTCTCCATGATTTCTTTTTGCATCAAGTTATGGGATGCCCCTGAGTCTAGCAAAGAATTATGTAATACTTTTTCATGAATGTTCAGGCTAATGTAGAAAGGAGGGATTCCTCCTTGCTGATGTGTACCATTTACCTCAGGGCCAAACAATAACTCAGGTTGATCACCATTCAAATTGAATGCATCTTTCCCTTCATCTATATTTAAAGTTTCTACGATCTGTGATCGTTAGGATTCATTTTTCACTAGCTCAGTCAAAGGGACTGATATTTTCATCTTTTCTATTTCATTCTTGAGGTTGAAAGGCATTTGGGCTTTGTTTGTTTGGATGAGATATTCCTTAACAAATGAAATTTGTGTGTTTTTATCTTGTTTTTCAGTACTTGGTATTTCAGTCTGTATTTCAGCAATTTTATTTTGATTACTCCTATTTGGAATGTTTTGAGTGACTGTTTCAATTTGAGTTTCAGATGAAGTTATATCTACAATTTTTCAGATAGAAGTTTCCTATGTTCTCCTAGGAAGGATTTGCGAAATTTTAGTGACAGGAGCTTCTGTTATCCTTTTAGTTTGGGTCTGGATTGATCTTTTAGTGGGAGCTTCATTGTTCTTTTTACTTCTTAAGCTATACTGCTTGTGAAATTCATATATAGCTTACTCATAACCCTATTTAAAGTAGAAGGACTCATTGGATTCTAATTACAATTGTTGCAACATGTACAACTCCTATTCTTCTTGAGTAAGAAAAAGAACATCTTCATTTTTTATTCCTAATAAGTTTATCTGGGTGTCATCCTCTCCTTCATGGCTTTGTGAACCCTCAGTATAGTTTTCCTGGAAGAGTGGCCTAATTTGCTGATCTAGTATATCATTGCTTCTAGCGTTAGGGTTCGTCCTGAAGTTGGGGTTTCTTATTGAGGGTGGCTGTTGATTCTCCCACTAAGTTTGTATTTCCATGTTTTCTAATGTATCCATTATTCTCTCTACACTCTTTGCCAAACTATCTATTTTACCATCAGAAGTGGATGTTTCCTCTTTAATGACAACTCTCTTTTCATTTCTCATTCTAGCTTTCTTGGCTAATAGGTTGGCCTCTACAGTAAAAACATTACTTTGCATTTGTTCCAATGTTTCAGGGTTTCTTTCCCTTAATTGGTATGACATGTCAGTGTCAAAACCATTAGGGAATTTAATTAATGATAGGTCAGGTGGAGGCTTAAGATTAGCAGGGATTTCATTGTAGATGCTATTAAACCTAGTACAATAATATTGAACTGACTCATTAGGAGTTCTTCTAATGTTATCATATTTAGAAACTATTTGCAAAGGGTTTTTCTTTCTCTTCCATCTATAAATGAATAATCTATGAAAAGAAGCTAAATCTGCAATATGATTAGCTAATAAAGCTTTGAACTATTTCTTAACATCCCCAGTTAATGTTTTGGAAAAAAATCTCATTTGGACATCCGATTCATCTATCTCATGCAACTCAAAATAGTCAGTCATTTTGTTCACATGTTGTTGGGTAATGTACTGACCAGTAGCATCAAACAAAAATATTTTGGTTTGATAATCTTGGGGCATGGCATGGAGTTGTGCTCGTAAAACAAGAGGTGCATAAGGTGCTGGTACTTGAGGAAGGGCTTGAAATGGATGGAGATGAACTAGATGAGGATGAGGTGTTTGGCTGATGAATAACTTGTTTAGGGGAATGGACTGTCATGGATACTATTGGTGAGGTGGTGGTAAATGAAGCTGTATTTACAGTCTTTGAATATTGTGCCGAAATTTCAGAGGCAGCAGCAGTAAGGGCAGCTAGTTCAACAAATTTTTGAAGGTAAGCATAATCTATATGGCTTATTAATGTGGAGGTCAAAGCTTCTAACTTGTCAAAAGTATCCAACACAAATTTATCTAAATTTGGATGTATAGGCACCTTCCTTTATTCAATGAGTTGAATAAAATTAGGGTCTAACACAGTTTCATGAATTGCATTCTCTGATTAAGTTCTAAACAATGAGAGATCAAATAACAAATCAAATAGAATTTCCTCTAACGTTGATAATTCTTCAAGGAGTGAATTTTCTTTAACTAACTAGATACTACTTGCTTGAGTTTCTATCATTTTTGGTTTCCTTAAAATTCTGCCTAGGTCATCAACTGTATTAGTAGTGTTTGGATCTGGATTTTCCCTAGTATAGTGAGTCTTCTTGGGAGCTAGAATTTTAAGTTTTTAACTGTTTTTTTGAAACTTTTTAAGAACAACTTATAAAAATGACCTTAAGGGGCTTAATGTTAGAAAATTATATATTATGGAGCAATGGAATGCATAAAATATTGCAGAAATATAGACACAGAAAACACATAAAACAAGAGAGACACAAATATACATGGTTCACCCAGTGTGGGCTACGTCCACGGAGAAACAACCAGTCCTTCCTTTTATATTATCCAGCAAACTGAAGAGATACAACCTACAACAGATTTTCTGTAACACCCTTTTCACTCTCCATCTCCTCTCTCTTTCTCACTCTTAATACAGATCTACATAGACACAATACAATTCCCTCATATATAGTGAGGGGTTGCCTTCTAGGGCAAAAAACCCTAAATTAAACATAACTTCTGTTAGAGTCGGTCTTGTCAGTCCTCCGTTAGAGATCAAAACTCTTTTTTCATCTCATTTTTAGGTGTCTCGCTCCATTCACTCAGCTGCATTTCGCTAGAGGCATGCCATAATCTGACGGAAAGGTCTTGTCATTCATTTCCCCTCATGTCTGGCACCTGCTGGCTTAGGTCTTTTGTCAATGTTCACTAAAGTCCATGACAGTCAATGTTTGATCCTTTAACGAACGAGAGTCATTTTCAGTCATTAGGTCGAGGGATTAGTCAATTTGGTCTTCAACCATGTCCAATAAAGCCATGCAGGCCAGAGGGAGGCCCTTACAAAGTTGTGATTTAAAGATTCTCATCGTCATGGTTACAGATTACGACTGTTCTTCAAAACTCTATTTTGAAGAAAAGTCAAACAATGTGTCATTTGTGATAATTTTCAAAAAAGTTTCCAGTTGATCTCTTTAGGCACAGTCATGGTTTCCTTGGCAAAATGCCATGTCATGCAACCCCTGCAAAAAGTGCTAAAAATTTCATCAGTTTAGCTAAAAATTCAAAGGGAAAAGTGAAATACAGAGTTGCATTAAATCAGGGAAAAAGTGCCAAAGCAAAACATTAGCAAAGTGGGTTTTGAAGAAACAAAAATCAAACCCATGACTCCAAATGTCTTTATAAACAATTCCCACAAGAAACAAAGTCATTGTGCAAATCAAGGTTATAGAGAAACAGTGCAAAGTGATTGGGAGAAACTAGCACATACTTTGGGTGAGTTTGGAGGAGTTGTCAAGGGCGCGGTGCATAGACAAAGGAGCGCAGCGCACATAGAGAGCACAACGCACAGAGTGCTACCCCACAGTGTTAATTTAACATGGGCACGGTGCACACACAGAGTGCGGCGCACTGGGTTTTCTTCGTAGCGCACACCCACAAAGGCCCGAAATTTGTTCCAAATTTGTAACAAATTGCTTTGAATCCCTTCCAATTTCCAGGTAGGGTCTAAATCTTGGTTTCTCAGCAAATTTTGTGAATGTAATGATGGTTCATGGCTGTTTATAGTTGCAATAAAAACGCCTAAAACCTACCACTTGAAATCATCAAAGCCATTTCTCTAGGGTTGAAAACTTGTTGTGTTGATGCCAAGGCTCCTCTTTCACCTCTCATTTCTCCCCTTCTTTCCATTTTTCCTTTCCCCCCTATCCCATTTTTCCCCATTTTACCTACCCTAAAACATTACTAAAGCCCTATTCCCTATCCCCTCCACTCATTGGTCAACTATAAAACCCCCAAAACCCTACTTTATACAATCCCCAAACCCTCCTACATATCCCTAAACAAAATTTCCCCCCATAACCCCTAATCCCATCATATTATTCCCCTTCCTAACACTCCCTTTTTGCATTGTTCCCCTTGGTGGTAGAGATCACAACATCACATGGTTTCACTACCATCATCAAAGGGCAGTCCAAGCACAGTCCATATATAGCAGTCATGGCATCTGAGCATTCATCGGAGTATGAGATGGAAACCCAAAGTGATTCATCCTCGGAAGAACAAGCTCCCCGGAGACATCACAAAAGTGGCAAGCATGTTAGGGATGAGCCAACCACCCTCACAGAATTGCAGGCCTACCCTCTTGCTTTGTCATGTTTCCAGCATTTGTCATGTTTGTATTTTTGTCAAAAGGTGGCTAGTGTTCGAGTTCACCATGAGTTGGCTCGTCTTTTTGTGCTTCACCTACATGGAGATCACTCTATCTTAGCCGGGGTCACCTTCACACTGACACCTGAAACTATCTCATTGGAAACCGGCATACCGAACGTTGGAGAACAATGGCACAAGAAACAGAAGGTTGATCAATAGCATTATGAGCCTTACATTAAGCCCAGTTTCTTGAGGAAACTCCAAAGTGTATTTCCATTCCGATATTTGAAAGATGAATATGCTCCACTCATGAAGTTGATCATGAAGTATTTCAGCTGTGAGGGGAGGTTCTCTCGTCTATATGCCTATCACATCAGGTTGCTCATGCACTTTACTAGGGTATGGATGATGAACATCCCATATTTCATTTGCAGGAACATAGAGAGGATGAACACCTTCATGCAACACAAGACCCCTTAGCAACAACTTAACAATGTTTATCATTTTGCTCTTATTAAGATTTTGGTGGTTCATCAGCTGGGATTACAGGGCATTACTTGGGATGAATTCACCTCCCGTGACCTCTTCAGCACTTCACAAGTATTATCAGAGGTTGAACATGAGATAGGTGGTCCTTCTCATCAGTATGAGCATCATGAGACCATTACTATGCCGGTATTCATCACCTATCAGAGAGGCAGTAAACATTTGTTTGCAGCAGCAAAGCGAGTGTTATCTCCACCCGGGGTGGAAGGGGCCTCGCTTCTGACATCGACAACACAGGTACAAGATAGGGGCATGAAGCCCATGCATGATGAGGGGTCATCAGGTGAACAAGAGGCCAACTTCATCCTCATTCATGATAATGATACAGATGTGGAGAGTGCCAAACTTAGGAGGACTATCCAAGAGCAGCAAATGGAAATTCAAGCCTTGTCTCTCAATTTGGAGAGGGCTAAGTGGATTATCAGGTATTTGGAGCAGAGGAACAAATAGCTTGAAGACCAGCATGAGATCATGGAGCTGCAAAACATCCACGAGAATCGCCAAGCTGCCCAACATAGGAGGATTGAGCTCACTCCATTGGAGCAAGAGATTAACAATGACCGAGAGTCTTGGCTTGAGCGTATCAACATCCACCTTGAAAGACTGTTAGAGAAGGTCGACAAGGACAAAACCATATTGAGGTGGATGGTTTATCACTATAGGGCATGGAACATGAGTTCAAAGGCTCGGATAAGGAGTTTGAAGGCGAAATTGGGGAGAGCGACAAAGAGAAAAAAGAGGCAAAAAGAGCAAGATCAGCTTCGAATCTTGGCTAAAGCCTTTGTGGCCCAGCATAGCACTTCATAGGGAACCTCTAGCCCAAATTTCAAAAAATTTGGGGCAATTTTGGTCACATGACAAATTTTTGGGCACAACACAGGGTGTTTCTCCCTGTGCGCCGCGCCACTGGCACAACGCTTAGGATTGGGAGCTCCAAATCACAAATGGTTTGCATTTTTTGATTCAGCATGAAAAATCATGACTTTTGGTACATGGCCAAGAAGTTTGGGCAAGTTTTGAGTCCCCAGGAGGTCAAAAACACTCAAAAAATGACCTCTTTGCCCCTATTTTGACACACAGGAAGCAGTCTTGGGAGATTGAAGTTTTGGAGAGGCAAATAAATTCAGAAATTCCACTTGGGTTGGAAAGTAGACAAGTAGGGCTTTATAGCAAGCACACTTGGGCACAATTTGGACTCCAGAAAGTCCCTCAAAATATCCTCCAAAGTGGCACGACGCATATAGTTTTGGGCGCGGCACACAGAGACCCAAAGGACAAAATCACTCTCGCTCCGCGACATTTCAATTCGCGACTTTCTCCATGTGGGCCCACTCATTTACACTATATTTTTCTCGGAAATTAAGGCAAAGTTTAAATAGTATTTTCACTAAAGTTTGGCTTCTATCCAAGGGGCAAAGGAAGGCGAGCAGTCACCCAAGCCATTTGTCATTTTTGTAACGCTGCACCCGTAACTAATGGTTGGCTTTCCATTTCCAGTTTGTAATCATTTGAGAAACTCCCCAGCTATGGGTCATTCCATTTCCCAATGGCATAGTCTATTTATTGTATGCAAACTATTTGCAAAGGGTGGGTTGTAATTTCTGGGAGACTATGGGAGAGAAACTCAGTTCTTCATTGTATATTTTGACAGAGAATTAATGAAAGGCAACGGCTCTCGTTCATGAGATCCATGTGGTTGTGAGTGTAGCAAATGTGTTTCTCTTTATGTTTCATATGTATTTCGTTATGTTTCACAGTTCATTCATATTCATTTCCGGTGAAATTTTCTAAGTAAGATAAGGTAGAATTCATGTTTAATGCTCTCCTTGTGGGAAAGTTTCACGTTCTGTGTTCTTCTTCTATTGAAAAGGATTCCTGTGTTTATGCCCTTTTCACACTCCTAAACAATCTTTCTATTCCACATTATTTCAAATTTGATTGCTAGACTTTCCGCCTGTCTTGCCTCACGAAATAATCTGTGCCTTTGTGTTAAATTCTCTGCTCATTGCTATTTCGTTGGTCCCATACATCCTAGAAAACTCAGTCATTCATCAAAATACCTCTTTCATATCTATTTACTAGCCTAAAATCAGTATTCATTTTAAGTCATCTCAGACCATATTGTTTATTCTTCACTGAGCGTGACTCGGAGAGAGCCCTCTCCTGTTCTGGTAGGGCTAGCTACCAGACTGAGCGTGGTTTGTGGTTACCCTGAATTTTTCCTTCTTTCAGCCTAAGGCAGATTTAGGTGCTAACAACTTCTACCATCATATCTCTGCCTAATGAACAACCTAGATTGACTAGAAATTACTATACTTCTACAAGGAAATTTTACATCTATTCTTAGCTTTGGGGGCACTGCCCCCGAAACCCCCTACCAGGGGGGGGCTCCCCAAAGGTCGTAGCTGCCCCCACCTCGACCCCCCTTGTAGTGAATATTTTACGGACGGAATTACCGCTCCATTTCGCATTAGGGTCCAATGTGGCAATACCTTTGAATACAAAAGATAATCAGGCTCCACACCCAACAATCTCCCACTTGGAGACTTATTATTGCAACTCCATCGTTGCTTCATTTGCTAGACAATAACTCCTCTTTGGATCTGGTTGTTTCTCATATTCTTCATCGTACTTGAAGACCAATTTAAACTGAGCATATTCTCAGTTTCTCCCCAGTTACAACTTTTGTTAGCATATCCGCAGGATTCTGGCTAGTATGTATCTTTTCCAGCTTCAACTCTCCATCTTCCAACACTGATCGTATGAAATGGTACTTGAGATGTATGTGTTTAGTCCTAGAATGAAATGTTGAGTTCTTTGCAAGATGAATGACACTTTGGCTATCACCGTATAACGTGCCCATATCATGCTCCTTACCCAATTCACCCATAAACATTTGTAACCAAATCATTTCTTTACTATCCTCTATAGCAGCAACATACTCTGCTTCTGTTGTTGAAAGTGCAACAACACTTTGTATTTTTGAAACCCAACTAACAGCTGTTCCACCTACAGTGAATACATATCCTGTAGTGCTCCTCCTATTATCTCTGTCCCCTGCCATATTTGAATCAACATATCCCTGTAGAGAAATGTTTGAACCACCAAAGCATAATGCTTGATTTGTGGTACCTTTCAAATATCTGAGAATCCATTTCCCTGCCATCTAATGTTCCTTTCCTCGATTGTTCATGTACCTGCTTACAACTTCCACGGCATGTGCAATATCAGGCCTTGTGCAGACCATTGCATACATTAAGCTTCCAACTATTGATGCATATGGAACTTTAGACATATAATCCATGTCTTCTTGTGTCTTTGGGCACATTTCCTTACTAAGTTTAAAATGGCTAGCAAAATATGTACTAACCGGTTTTGCATTGTGCACATTAAATCTTTTCAACACCTTTTGTATGTACTCATTCTGAGACAATGTTAGTTTGCGATTTTTTCTGTCTCTAGTTATTCTCATACCAAGGATTTGTTTTGCAGCTCCCAAATCCTTCATGGCAAATGAATTTTCCATTTTTCTTTTGAGCACATTTATTTCCTGCATGTTATACCCTGCAACAAGCATGTCATCTACATACAATAACAATATAATACAACTGCCATCATTTTGCTTTTTCAGATAAACACAATGATTAGAGTGACATCTAGTATAACCTTTTTCAGACATAAACTTGTCAAATATTAGATACCACTGCCTTGGAGCCTATTTTAAGCCATACAAGCTCTTCTTTAACCTACAAACTAGTTTCTCCTTCCCTTTTACCTCATATCCTTGTGGCTGCTGCATATATATCTCTTCCTCGAAATCCCCATGGAGAAAGGTTGTCTTTACATCTAACTGCTCAAGATGCAAATCTTCAGCTGCTACTAGATGTAGAGTAGTTCTTATTGAAGTCATTTTAACAACAAGAGAAAATATTTCATCAAAATCAATACCTTTCTTCTATGCAAACCCCTTCACAAGTCTAGCTTTGTACCTTTGTTTTCCTCCATCTTCTTCTTCCTTCAACCTGTAAACCCATTTATTCTGCAATGTAGTTTTACCTACAGGCAACCTGACTAAGTCCCAAGTCTGGTTATGCATTAAGGATTCCACCTCTTCTTCCATGGCTAGCTCCCACTTCTTCCTACTTTCAAACTACATTGCTTCTTCATAACATTCGAGTTCACCAGAATCAGTCAACAATAAATAATATAATGAAGAAGAGTATCATTTAAGGGGTCTACTTATCCTAGTAGATCTTCTAACACCACTTTCAGGTGTTTGGGGTGCCTATTACTGTTGTGGTGGTTGCTGTTGTTGTGGTTGTTGATTATTATTATTTTCAAGCACCTTTACTTTTTCAGTGATCTCATCAAGAATTGTGTATTCCTTGTTTTCTTTTTCCTGTTTCTTTTCTTGCAACTAATTCTTATACAAGACCTTTTCATTGAATATTACATCTCTGCTCCTAATGATTTTGTGATTTTCATAATCATATAAGCGATAAGCAAAATCATTAAAACCATATCCAATAAAGGTACATTTCTTTGATTTTGCCTCAAGCTTTGTTCTATTTTCTTTATTAATATGGACAAAGGCCTCATAACCAAAAGGCTTTAAAAAGGAGTAGTTTACCTTTTTACCTATCCATGCTCCTCTGGAACACCACCATCCAAGGAACTTGAAGGCCCTCTATTTATTAGATAAACAACAGTATCTACAACATCTACCCAAAATTGTAAAGGCAATCCTGCATGCAATCACATGCACCTTGCACACTCCATGATTGTTTTGTTCATCCTTTATGACACACCATTTTCTTGTGGTGTTCTTGGAACTATCTTCTCTCTGCGAATTCCATGCTCTGAACAGTACCTATCAAACTCATTGCTGCAATATTCACCTCCATTGCCTAATCTGAGACACTCTAATTTCTTTCCTGTCTCAATCTCAACCAAATATTTCCATTTCTTGAAAGTATCAAATACATCATATTTATTCTTAATACAATAAATCCAAATTTTTCTAGTTGCATCATCAATAAAAGTAACATAATAATGAGAGCCACCGAGAGATGATACCTAAGAAGGTCCCCATACATTTGTATGCACAAGCTCTAATTTTTCACTCTTCTTTTCTTTCCCAACTCTAAGAAATCTGACTCTCTTCTGTTTTCCATAAGTCCAATTCTCACAGAAGTCCAAATCAACATTCTTCAAACCTGGCAAAAAATTCCTTGAGTGAAGGATCTTCATCCCCTTCTCACTCATGTGTCCAAGCCTATGATGCCATAATGCTACATCTGCTCCTTTGGAAGTTAAAGTATTAACAGAGTTAGAAATACCATTGCATAAATACAATGTACCAACCTTTTCGCCTTTTGCTATTACCAGGGCTCCTTTGGTGACCTTCCAAGCTTTATCTGTGAAATTTGTCACACAACCTTCACCGCCTAACTGCCTTGTTGAAATCAGATTTTTCTTTAGATCTGGAACATGCCTTAACTCCTTTAGTAGCCATTGGTTTCCATTCTGTTATTTTACAAGAACCTTACCCATTCCAACAATTTTACAGGGTTTATCATCACCCAAACAAACTTGTCCAAAATCTCCTTGAACATAGTCATGAAAGTATTTCTTATCAGGTGTGGCATGGAATGAGGCCCCTAAATCTACCACCCAGGAATCAGTAATATTTTCGAAAGAAAGAATCAAAGCATCTTGTAACACCTCACCTGTCACATTTGCTTCACGATTGTTTTCTTGTTGTGCATCTCCTTCTTTTCCCTTCCGAGATCTACAGTCTTTCTTTAGGTGTCCTTTCTTTCTGCATTTCCAACAAACTATCCCCTATCTAGACTTGGATCTACCTTTCCTTGATTTACTGTGATATCCTGAGCTCTTTCCTCTTTCCATTTTTCTTCCCCTAGACTTTGCACTCAAAGCATTACCCAATGTCTCACCGGAGCTTTTCCTCGCATTTACTCGCTAAGGATAACACCGACAACAGCTTCAAACTTTAATGTACTAGATCTAGAAACAGAGTTACTAATGGCCATTACTAAACCATTCCAACTTTTTGGCAATGAGCACAAGAATAACAGAGCTCTAACTTCATCATCAAAGTTTACCCCTATAGAACTTAACTGACTTGCAACAGTATTAAAATCATTTAAATAGTCTGCAACAGATCCACCTTCCGACATCTTCATATTAAATAAACGCTTCATAAGAAATACCTTATTTGAGGTCGAGGGTTTTTCATATAGTTTCACCAACGCCTTAATCAAACCCTCGGTCGTTCTTTCCTTTGAAATGTTGAAGGTGACCGACACTACGAGGCACAACCATACTGTTCCGAGTGCCTTTCTATTGAGAAGGTTCCATTCTTCATATATCATACCAGTTGGCATATTTGTTTTTCCACCCAATGGTAGGTACAGAGCTTTTTGATATAGATAATATTCCATTTGCATCTTCCACAGCGAGAAGTTTTGGCCGTTAAATTTCTCAACCCTAAACTTACCATCTTTCGCCATTGCTCCCACTTGAACCAGGAATCCTTCTCTCCTGCGAGTTTGTCAGCCAAAAAAGATCTTCGGCTCTGATACCAGTTGTTAGAAAATTATATATTACGGAGCAATGGAACACATAAAATATTGCAGAAATATAAACACATAAAACACATAAAACAAGAGAGACACAGATATACGTGGTTCACCCAGTTTGGGCTACGTCCAGCAAACTGAAGAGATACAACCTACAATAGATCCGCTGTAACACCCTCTTCGCTCTCAATCTCCTCTCTCTTTCTCACTCAGAATACAGATCTACATAGACACAATACAATTACCTCATATATAGTGAGGGGTTGCCTTCTAGGGCAAAAAACCCTGAATTAAACATAACTTCTACTGTCATATCTCCACCTAGTGAATGGCCCAAATTTACTAGAAATTACTATACTTTTACAAGGCAATTTTACATATGTTCTTAGCTTCGGGGACGCTGCCCCCGAAACCCCTTGCCAGGGGGGTCTCCCCAAAGGTCACAGCCACCCCCTCAGACCCCCCTTGCAGCGAATATTTTACGGGCGGCATTGTCGCCCCATTTTGAACTAGAGTCCAATGTGGCAATACCTTTGAATACAAAAGATAATCAGGCTCCACACTCAACACTTAAGATGAAACTTTAAGGTTTCCTTAAAGTTTTATTTGACTGCAGATCGAAGTTCCCCAGTATGGTCGCCAATTATATTATCACTCCAAAATTTCTTCTAAGTTGTCAGAAAAATAAATGATAGAGGTAACCACAAACCAATTTTGGAGATCAGGATCAGGCCTTCTGAATTTCAGAGAGGGTTCTCTCTTTTTTATTTAACTTTGTTTAGTTATTTGATTTTAGGCTAGTTATGATTGTGCTTGGGTTTTTGATTTGAATTTGGGTGGTGGGATCACTTACTTAGAGGAACAGAGGGTTTTCTTTTACCATTGGGCTATGGGGTCAAAATGCTAGATAAACAAGACTGGATCAAGTTCTAAAAATAGTGTCTATAGGGAAATATAGAGGAGTTACTATAGATCTCAAAGGCTTGATGGTGAAATTGTTTCCAATCAGATCCAGGGAGAAATTAAGGGTTCCTTAGGTCAGATTATGAAGAGAAATGAAAGAGGTCAACTGAGATGGGAGAGAAATTAAGGGTTCTCAAATCTGGATATCAGAGGAAAACACATAAATGACTAACTGTGAAAATTAGAGTGTACTTAAACAAATTTTGAGTTCAATTTCTAGTTAATTCATTCAAATTTAGATAAAATTTAAGTTTATTAAACACAAATGAAAGTAACAAAATCAAACAAAGAAGATACTTCACTATAATAGCTCATCTCATGAATCCTGTAGTGCAATCTTTTTATTACTTGCTCGAGTCTGTTGACTTGAATATTGGTACAGTAACCCTTAGGTTTAAGATCAAAATAACTCTACAAATGTATAGCGATCCACACTCAATACTTCAAATTATGAAGCATTTATACAAAAAGGATTTTACAAAATATCCCAAACTATCTTGGGAACTAATCTAGGAGAAAGAAATATTTTCATGCAAGAAGATAGACACAGCTATTGAATTGCTACTTGTTGTCCCTATTATTTAGGTTTTGTTGGCTTTGATCTTTTGATATTTTGCACTTTAATCTGCTTTGTTGTTTGGTATTCATGCTAGATTTTTTATTTACTCTGATCTTGAATTTGATACACTTTCATCTAATACACTTTGACCTGGCTGCCCTGTCAATATCCTTTTACTATGCCCTTTGACTTTTACTATACATTTTACATCTTTACTGTGTATTTCTACAATAAATCATTTAGTTCTTCCCATGTCTCAGCATCTGGTAATTGGATATTGAGCATCTTCCTGTAGATCTCATCTAGCTCTGTATACTTATCAAAAGTAGGCTTATTGAAAAAATGGTGTTTTACCTCATGCTGGAGGTAAAACAAATTCTCGAAAGTTTGATAAAATACTTTTCCAGTAGGTATACCCTTCATGGATGAAGTATTTATGTGATCTATGGCCACTTCTCTGATCTTTTTATTATAGTCCTCTTGGTTCATTAATTTTTTGTTTATAACCAAGGGATTTGGTAAACCCTTATGCCTCAAAATTTCAAACTTCACCATGAATCTGTCAATAGCCAACTGCATGGTTTGGCACTTATCCTCTAGGTTTAACATCAAATTCCTCTTGGTGAGGACCCTCTTCACTTCCAAAATTGTACCTGTTATGTCTAGTATCTCTAGTTCTTGTAGCTCATGCCTGTTCTTGGAGTTGAGGAAGTGAATGATCCTTGTAGCTTCCTCTAGCATGTCTCCAAGTTCTGCTTTGATTCTTTTAATGGCTTCTGTAGCCTACTTTATTAGGTCAATTTGTTCAAAAATAACCTGGATGGATGGAAAAATATCATTGACAAAGTCAATGATATAGGCCCACAGTTTCTCTTTAACCTGACCTAGAGGGTCCTTAACTGTTAGTTCCTTCTCTAGGTTTTTGATTATTTCGGTCATCCTTGTGGACTTCTGTTGTTCTTATTTGTGCATGTTTTGGGAAAGTTTGTAATCTGTTTCCAGGCTAGTCAATTTTTCCTTAAGCTTGTTCATCTCAGTGGTCTAAATGGACATTTCTTCCATTGCTTTGACCAACATGTTTGCTTCATCACCTGTAGAACCCATTGTTGTACACCCTACTGCTGATGTAGTTGGTGTAGATGTTGGCAGTGCTGTGGCCATTGGAGATGTGGGAGCTAAGGATGCTGCCAAAGTAGAAGGTACAACAGTGGTAACTGTTGGGATGACAGTTGTCAGAGCATCATCAAGACTAGCTTGTTTGAGTTGAATCAAGCTATCCAATTCTTTCTGCATATCCTTTAACTGATCATTCAACTGCAACATTAGGTCCATCATCTCTTCATGTTTGGTTAGGCTCTCCAAGACATCCTTTGTCTGTGGGTGTTGTAAATGTGGAAGCTCGAGTTGTTTCTTGAGGGCTATTATATCCTCATTTTTCTTTTTGATCAGCATTTCAATAACCTTAATTTCACTTGGATCATGGCCTAGTTCAATGACCATGTCCTCCAATGACTTTACCTTATTGTCTTTGTCTTGTGAGGAGGCCTTCTCCAATTTGTATTGGGTTGCCACATTATCTAGTGAATCCTACAGCTTGTGGGCAGCCATGGTCTTGCCTGTAAGGGTGGAGTAAATCATTTCTCTAGCCTGTTTGTGGAACTCTATCTGGTCAATGGGATGAACATCCCTGGCCATCACCTCAAAATTAGTCTTCTTATACTCAGCCGTGGTCTTTTATTATTGTATAGTGGGATGAAAAAATGACATCTACATCTTTCCTGCTTTAATGTCAAACGCTGACATTAACCTGCTCTGATTGGCTGGTGTATGTTTCAAGTATTGGGCATATCTCTCCACCTTCAACCTCTCATTCCTCATATTTATTTCTTTGTACCTATCTTTGATGTCCTTTTCTCTATCATCTGGCTTGACAAAGGAAGAAACCTCAACATTTTGTTGTCTTTCAATCAATTGAGTGTTGGAGGTTGATGGTTGTTGTGTTTCACCTGATGCAGCTGTGCCTTTGCTCCTTTGCCCCATTGTTTCAGTGTCAGTTATTTCCACTAATTCAATGTCCTCCTCCTATTCAGACACAAGATTTAACTTGGGTCTTTTTCTAAGCTCAAACAGCTCATCTGTAGTCTCCATGGCAGAGCTAGATGCCTCTTCCCTATTCCTCTTTGGATTCTTCTATTCATTGGATGGGGGCTGTAACACAAGATGAACATTCATTGGCTCTCCTAGCTTTGGCACCTGCAGGAAAGAACTTTGGTCAATTTTTTTTTCAAGAACAATGAGTGTGTTCTTCACATCCACAACTATGCTATCCATGTCAATCAATGTGTTTTCCAACCACTCAGATTGGTTGGCAAACTGTTCAATGTCAGGTCTTGGATGGTGGATGTATGGCCCAACTTGACCCTAAATCTTAGCTTATTTATAATGCCATGAGGGTCATATTGCCACATGAAGCTGTTGTTGAATTTGATTTGCTGTAGTATCTTGTCGGCCTCTGGTCTAACCTCTTTGTTATTGCAAATGAATGGGCCCAATTGGTTCTTCATCTTAAATTGGGTTTTCTTCCTAGCATATAGGAAGTGGACATCATCAAAGTTGATGATTTGTATAAAATAGTCAAGTGCAAATGTCCTCATGGGGAAGTATTTGGGAAACTTATAAGAGGCTAATTGGTAGCCATAAACTTTGATTTCAGTGCGTTTCTGGCACAAGTACCAGTCTCCCACCTTGCTGTCCTTAGCCAACTGTAGCACTCTCTTGATTTCTTGGTTGATCCTAGGTTGAGTGTTACCAGTCAACATGTTCCTGACTGGGTATACAAATGAGTCTATGAAGTTTTTGTAGGTAAATGTTGTAGAAAATTTTTGGACCAAGGGTGTCCAGTAGACCATTGATATCTCTTTTCCCTTGGTATCCAACTTATGGATACTTATAGGGAACTTGTCTGCTTCGTAATATAAAAACATATGAAACAACATTGAAGAGTATTTGAAAACTCTTTTAGTGGGCAGTCTGGTGAATTGCTCATGCATTCTATCTACAATGAACTCAGCATAATTGTACATGATAGCAGGAGACTTTCCTGGGGTAAAAATGGACAAAAAGGCCAGGATGACCTCATCGACATGCTCATATGTGTTGTACCCTAGAATGAATGAGAGCATGGTGATTATATGTCTGCCAGTTTCTGAAAAAATAGTGGCAGCATAGGGCGGGGCATTTGCAGGAGTATGGTGGTCTTCAATGATGAAAGTCTAGAAGATTTTCCTTATATTAACTAGGTCCAAAGTGATATATAGGTCTAATAGGTCTCCAATAGATAGAGGGGTATGATTTTGGCTAGGTTGGACTAGAAGCATTTGGTTGATGGACTCTGGTGTAATGGTGAATAATAACTGTTGTTCTGGGGTAACGATAACCCTTTGTCTAGGGATATAGCATGCATGACAAAAATGTACAATATCAAGGAATGGGTGAACTTCTAGGAACAAGTATTTGGGTAAATTCGATTCCCAAAGTTGGATGTCATCTGCATGGTTTATAAATTTTTCCTTTCTCCAATAGTGGAGCCTCAGAAGGTTGGCTGGGATAGTAGTTTCTTTTATTTGGAAATCCCTATCTGCTAGTTCCAAATGATCGATGTTCAGGTGAGGGGTTGACATAGGTATTACATCCAGAGAGGTTTGGGAAGCCATTTCTAGGGGGGAAGGTGTGAATTGGTAGCCATAAACTCTGATTTCAGTTTGGTTCCGGTATGGGTACCAGTCTCCCACCTTGTTGTTCTTAGCTAACTATATCACTCTCTTGATTTCTTGGCTGATCCTAGGTTGAGTGTTACCAGTCAGCATGTTCATGACTGGGTATACAAATGAGTCTATGAAGTCTTTGTAGGTAAATGGTGCGGAAAATTTTTGGACCAAGGGTGTCCAGTAGACCACTGATCTCTCTTTTCCCTTGGTATCCAACGTCTGGATACTTATAGGGAACTTGTTTGCTTGGTAATATAAAAACACATGAAACAACACTGAAGAGTATTTGAAAACTCTTTCAGTGGGTAGTTTGGTGAATTGCTCATGCATTCTATCTGCAATGAACTTAGCATAATTTTACATGATAGTAGGAGGCTTTCCTGGGGTAAAAATGGACAGAAAGGCCTAGTTGACCTCATCCACATGCTCATCTCTGGTGTACCCTAGGATGCATGAGAGCATGGTGATTATATGTCTGCCAGTTTCTGAAAAAATAGTGGCAGAAAAAGGTGGGGCACCTGTAGGAGCATGGCAGTCTTCAATCATGAAACTCTTGAATATTTGCCTTATATTAACCAGGTCTAAAGTGATATACAGGTCCAATAGGTCTCCAATAGATAGAGGGGTCTTATTTTGGCTAGGTTGCACTTGAAGCATTTGGTTGATGGACTCTGGTGTAATGGTGAATAATAAATGTTGGTTTGGGGTAACAATAGCCCTTTGGCTAGGGATATAGCATGCATGACAAAAATGTACAATATCAGGGAATGGGTGAACTTCTGGAAATAGGTATTTGGGTAAATTGGATTCCCAAAGGCGGATGTCATCTGCATGGTTTAGAAATCTGTCCTTACTCCAATAGTGGAGCCTAAGAAGGTTGGTTAGGGTAGTAGTGTCTTTTATTTGGAAATCCCTGTCTACTAGTGCCAAATGGTCGATGTCCAGGTGAGGGGTTGACACAGATCTCACATTCAGAGAGGTCTGGGAAGCCATTTCTAGGGGGAAGGTCTGAATTAGGCTTATACAGGGTGTGGAAGTGAGATTTGAGTAAGTCTTGTACTGAGAGAGGGTACTTTTCATTTTTCAAAAGAGGGGTTTGGGTAGTCAGGTGGAAATACCCTCAATTAGACAAATGTATCAATTAATTTCAATTAATTAATCTTTAAGTTGACTGTACATTTTCAAATTGAGAGGGTTGTTCTAGTTTTTTCTCAAAATACCTGGAAATTGGTGGTTCAGGCTGCAAACTGGTTTCAATGGTGACTGTAGAAGGTACGTTTGCTTTAGTTGTGCAGTGGATGCTTGAATTGGGCATCCAGAGCGTGTTTGAGAGATAAATGGTGGTCAATTTTGATTGCATAGGCTCAGGGTGGCACAGGAAGGCTTAGGCAACATTCACAGAGTAAATGAGTGAAAAGAGACAAAATGGGCTTCTTCAGCCTTTTAACCAGCAACGCTAGAATTTGGCGTGGAATTCATAAATGAATAGTGAATGGTTTTGGCTTTTGGCAGGGAGGCATTTTCAAGGGCCGTCGCACCGCTTTTGGCAGGTAGGCGGTATTTCCTTGAGAGCACGCGATTTCACCTGGAGCTGCCACATAGCTAAAAAGGGCCTGAGAAAAACAGCGAATCTCACATGCTCTCCAGCTGGTAGAGCTCGAAAAGGGAATGAGCGTGATATGGATGCACATCGTCAAATCTAGGGGTGAGAGATCTAATAGTTGTTGCGCAGTGAAACTGCAAAGAGGGAAATCAGGGTGAAGATTTGCGAGGCCTAGGGGATTAATCACAACTAACTATAATTAATTAATGAATAAAGTGGGGGTTAAAAATATAATGAGTGGTTTAATGGAGTCGAACTAGGGTTAAATGTGGCAGGGTTTTCTTTAACTGCACCAAGGGTTGGTGGGTTAATAGGTTTATGTCGGGGACATATAACTTTGAAGAGTTAATTAAATAATGCGGGGGGGATAAAAACTTAGGATAATGGGTTTTTTATGGGTTTTTGGCGTAAAATATGGAAATTAATAAGGGGGAAGGTGATTTTTTCAATGGAGAATTTGTTTCACACTAGGGAAAAGGGGTTTGGAAGAGGGGGATGACCTTTGGAGGGTAAACTACTAGGGAAATGTGTGAAACCAAGGGGAAAGGATCAAAATGAACAGAAAAGGGCATTTTCATAAGACATGATGGGATAATGGGGAAATCAGTAAGTATGTAGTGGGGGTAAAATGAAATGAGGGAATTTAATCAAGTAAGTTTGTGAACTTATTTTCACTCTCATAAATGCTCCTGCGCACTGAAACATAGGATTAAGCATGATAAATGTGGTTATGATTTAACAACCTTGTACATTTGCAACCTTTCTTTTACCTACCCTTTACTTATCCTAACATTTTTTCTTCATTTTATTGGGTGCACTTAAGCTAGAAGACCCTTTTCTTTCCTTTTCTTTTTCCAAGAAAACTATCTAATTCTAACCTTATAACTTCCAATGGCTCAGATTAAGCTTATGAGCACATTTTTATTTCTCTACTTAACTACTGATCTGCCAAGGTTAAACAATTTGGCTAGATATTTATTCTCTACCTATAAACATGAAATTTAAAGCATGAATTAGTCCAGATTAAGCTATATGACTATCATGGGCTGTGGCATTTATGACATGCTGCACACAACCATTATTTTGCACATAAAAGTAAAAGCAGTGGCACTTGAATTTGCACACTTTCATGATCTGTTTTTGTTTGGGGTTCATATTTTTCACTTTTTTTATCTTTTCTTTTTTCTTTTTGTCCTTTGATTATTATTTTAGGACATACCCTCTTTACATTTTTAATTTTTAATACGGAAAACATTTTGTGCAAAGAAAAAGTATGTACAATATTACAAGACTAACCATAACCAATTCAAAGTTATGAATCCTATTATTATAGGACCCTAATAGTGGCTCCACATGGGAATGGCATATCCTGGTGAAATGTCAAGAACTTTATGATCAGTAGCCTCTGAAAATGTGACTGAAGTTATCTTCTAAACTGTTCTTCTGTGATTCTGCTTTATTCATACTTATGATGGTGAAACTTTAAAAGCTCAGGGCCTTCTCTCCGGGCTTCAACTTCAAAATATTACCATGCATTCCAATCTAAACTCTACATTGTATATAAAATGAGTAAAGTAAAGTGAACTATTGTTAATCTGTGGAAAAATAATTCTTTAGCATTCTACCATTGACAGGTCCTCCTAGTAGATCTGATCCATCTATTTCTCTCAAGAAAAAAGCATTGTTACCTCTATAACCATAAATGACATAAGGGATTTGCCACATAAAATCAAAATTTCCATGTTTTCCCTTGTCTTATCTTCTTGAATCCCACTTAAGAACTTTATCACCTATGTAAAAATCATGAGCTTTGGTCTTTTTATCAAATATCCTTTTGATTTTATCATAGATTACTTGTGATTTTACATATACTTCTTCTCTATTCTGCTACAAGTGTATGGTCTGATTTATCCTTCTCTGGGTATCATTTGGTTCTACTTGCAACAACTGGATGATCTTCATCACTGGCACTCCCAAAGAGGATGGAAAAACAACATCCATCACATATACTAATTGATAGGGAGATGTACCAATGGACTTTTTGGTAGTTAGTTTGTCTACCCATAAGGCATTGACCAACTTTTTGTTCCATGTCTTTTTGTTGTCTTCAAGTAATTTATTAATGATATTGACAAGGATTTTGTTAGAGGATTCTGCAAGTCCATTACCTTGAGGGTAATAGGAAGTGGGGTGGCCAAGGGTGATGTGGTATTTGTTACAAAAGTCTACCATCTACTTGGACTTAAGAGCATCTGCATTATCAGTAATGAGCTTTTGGGGGCATACAAATCTTGACAGGATATTGTTTTCTAGGAAGAAGATAATGACAGAGTTTGTAGCTTGTTTAGAAGGGATGGATTCTACCATTTGGTAAAATAATCAGTGGCTGTCAAAATCCAATTATGCTGGGTTGAGGAGGCTGGGTGTATTTCTCCAATGAAGTCTAACCCCCATTGTTGAAATGGCATTTCTGTGGAGATGGGCTTCAGAGGTAAAGGTAAAATCTTTCTTTTTCCCTCAAATATCTGGCACTTATGATAGGAAGTCACATGTTTCTTAACATCTACAAAAAAGGTGGACCAGTAAAAACCAACCCTTAGAATTTTGTCAGCAGTAGTCTTCCAATACAAGTGTCCTCCATAATCTCCTGCATGAAATTCTTGCATAATTTTATCAGCTTCATCTTTCAGTAAATATTTCAATGGAATACCACCATTGTCTTTCCAAAACAAAGCATTATCTATAATACAATATATTAATGACTTCATTTTTAAAAATCTAGCTTCAGTTCTTGTTAAAACAAGAGGAGCTTGTAAGTTCAGTAATACAAATATGATATCTACATACCAAGATGAATTAGTAAAAGGTTAATTGGTTTGTGGAGTCATCATCTCTTCCTGATCATCAAGGGCACCAATGAAATTAATATCTAGGGCCTGAAAGTTTGATTCAGCCATAAGTTTGGCTAAACCTTGGCATTTGATAAGTTTAGTGGGTTTTATTTCTATGTCATATTCCAAAATATTGGCAATCCATTTGCCTCTCTCTCCTTCAGGCCCATTTTGTGTCAAAATGTCCTTTACTACTGAGTTTGGAACATAAGAAATGATGTGAGAATACAAAATGTACACTTTGAAGTCTTTAATAACCTTTACTAAAGCTAGTCCTTGTTTTTCCCTTATGTTGTATTTGAGTGTGGCATCTCTTAAGGATATACTGAAAAATGAAATTGGTTGTTCATATCCCTGGTCAATCTTTTGCAACAAGACTGCTGCAATAGTGTGTTCTGAAGCAAAAGAAAAAATTATAAAATCTTTTTGAAAATCAAGACTTACAAGGATTGGAGTTTTGGTTAGGGGTTCCTTGAAGGCTTCAAAGGATTGTTTTTCCTCCACTGTCCATTTAAGTGCTGAATCTTTTCTTAACATTTTATTTAGTTTTCTAACCAATTCTATTAAATTTGAAATGAATCTCCTAAGAAAATTAATTTTGCCTAAAAATGTTTGCAATTCTTTGATGTTTCTAGGATGGGTGATGGTCAAAATGGCCTCTATTCTAGTAGGATCTATTCTAATTCTGTCTTTGGATATTATATGTCCCAATATTTTACCCTCTTCTAGACCAAAGAGTGTTTTTTTGGATTTAAGGAAATACCAAATTTCCTGCATCTAATGAAAACTCTTCTCAAGTGATCTAGGTGTTCATTATCCGATTTAGAAAATACTATGATGCCATCTTGGAAAACTACTAAGAAATCATGGATCTCCTTGGAAAAATCTATATCCATAGCTCTTTGAAATATTTCTCCTGCATTCATTAATGCAAAAGGCATCTTCAAATACATGAAGGTACCCCAAGGTGTAGTAAATGCAGTTTTGATTTGGTCTTCTGGCTGGACTAAGATCTAGTTGTATCTAGAAATCCATCAAGTAAAGAGATTCTGGATGACCCTACTACCCTCTGAAGGATATGGTCCATTTTTGGTAGAGGATAGTTGTCTTTCAATGAGGCCTTGTTCAAATTTCTAAAATCAACACACAGTCTAATTTCTCCAGTCTTCTTCCTAATAGTGACTAAGTTTGAAACCCAATCTGAATATCTAATGGGAGCTATAATTTGGGTGTCATACATTCTTTTAACTTCTTTATCAATAGATGGCATAAGAACTAGATTAATCCTCCTAAGTTTTTGTTTAAAAGGTTTATGATCCTCTTTGATTGGTATCTTGTGTTGAATTATGTTGGTGTCATAAGATTTTAGGTCTTGATAAATCCAGGCAAACACATCTTGAAACTCTTTAAATAGATTTATGTATTTAACCTTTTCATTTGGAGGTAAGGCTTTTGATAATTTAATGAGTTTAGGTTTTTCTTCAGTTCCTATGTTACATTCTTCTATATCTGCTCTCAAAGGCTCCATTTTCGGTTTCCTAGCTACATCGTTGGAATCAAACAAATATTCTAAGGAGACTAATCCTTTAGGCAAAAAATTATTTTTAAGATTAAGAATTTCAAGATCATCATTCATTATGTCCTCTATTTCTACTTTTTCTAAGTTAGTTACTTCTAATTTAGTGAATTAGTAGGTTTACCTATATCTAAAATATTTACATCTATCCCACTATCTATGTCATTGTCTACTATACAATTTGTATCTATTTTACCATTCTAAAACTCACCTTCAGAATTCATGAAGTCATAAATTTGGGAATCCTGTGAGAAAATCTGCCAATACTTCAAATTTTCTAGTATGACAGACCTATGTCTCACTTTTGTAGTGTATTCATGGTTGGGCTAAAAGGGAAATTTGTAGGTACTGGCAAAAGCAGCCAGACTGTGGGCTTGCATATTCTGCTTTCTAGGAGTGGCAGCAAATTTTGTTTCCAGAAGGTCTTTGATCAAATCTAGGACATTCTCTCTATAATGACTTAGTCTGGGATTGTTTACAGAGTACTCACCATTAATTTGTTTAATAATCAATTCTAAGTCTCCAAGTATAGAAACTCTCTTGGCTCCAAGTTTTCTAACCATTTGTAATCCTAAGATCAGAGCTTCATACTCTACCATGTTATTTGTGCATTTAAAATTAACCTAAATGCATGACCTTCGACATGATTATTCTCCATGTTGTGGATCCACACTCCTGCTCCTGCCCCTAACCTATTCACAGATCCGTCAAAATCCAAATGCCACAAGGACCTCATGAAAAATGTGTTCACTATCAACTATTTTGTATTTTTGTTGTTCAACTGTGATTTCCTTTCTGTCATGGTCTGAATTGTACAAGATGAAAGAGTCCATATCAGAATGCATAGAGTATATAGGGAAGTTGTGTGGTTTTTCTGCACTACTCACCACGTATTTCATCAAGGTCTCTCTATATAGTTTTCTTTATTGACCAAAAATAGATATGGTGGCATATGCCATATCTAATTGCAAGGATCCTTGCAATTTTGCTCCCCATGAGCGAGATAACAACATTCCATATTTCGGTGGGATGTCTGCAACTACTATGTCCATCACAATACTCTTTTCTAGGCATTGGACTAGAGTTACACATAAATTTTTAATCAAGCCAAGGCACTTAACTTGACTAGAGTCAAGGGAAAACAAATCCTTATATGGTCTGGTGATATCTAAGTTCATTCTCCCCATGATTATTTTTGGCATCAAGTTATAGGATGCCCCTGAGTCTAGCATAGCATTATTTAATACTTTGTCATGAATGTTCAGGCTAATGTAGAAAGGAGGGATTCCTCCTTGCTGATGTGTACCATTTACCTCAGGGCCAAACAATAACTCAGATTGATCATCATTCAAATTGACTGCATCTTCCCCTTCACCAATATTTAAATTTTCTGTGATCTGTGACCTATACGATTCATTTCTCACTAGCTCAATCAAAGGGACTGCTATTTTCAATTTTGTTATTTCATTCTTGAGGTTGAAAGGCATTTGAGCTTTGCTTGTTTGGATGAGATCTTCCTTAGTAAATGCAATTTGTGTGTTATTATCTTGTTTTTCAGTACTTGGCATTTCAGTCTGTGTTTCAACAATTTTATTTTGATTACTCCTATTTGGAATGTTTTGAGTGACTGTTTCAGTTTTAGTTTCAGATGAAGTTATATCTATCATTTTTGGGGTAGAAGTCTCCTATGTTCCCCTAGGAAGGATTTGTAAAATTTTAGTGACAAGAGCTTCTGTTATATTTTTAGTTTGGGTCTAGATTGATCCTTTAGTGGGTGCTTCATTGTTCCTTTTACTTCTTAATCTATACTCTTTGTGAACTTCGTATATAGCTGACTCATAACCATGTTTAAAGTCGAAGGACTCACCAGATCCTAATTTTAATTGCTGCAGCATGTACAACTCCTATTCTTCTTGAGTAAAAAAAACAACATCTTCATTTTTTATTCCTAATAAGTTTATTTGAGTGTCATCCTCTACTACATCGCTTTGTGAACCCTCAACATAGTTTTCCTAGAAGGGTGGCCTAATTTTCTGATCTGGTATAAAATTCTTTCCAGTGTTAGTGTTCTTCCTGAAGTTCGGGTTTCTTATTGGGGTGGTTGTTGATTCTCCCATTGAGTTTTTCTTTCCATGTTTTCTAATCTATCCATTATTCTCTCTACACTCTTTGCCAAACTATCTATTTTACCATCAGAAGTGGAAGTTTCCTCTTTAATTACAACTCTCTTTTCATTTCTCATTCTAGATTTCTTGGCTAATAGGTTGGCCTCTACACTAACAACATTACTTTTCATTTGTTCCAATGTTTCAAGGTTTCTTTCCCTTAATTGATATGACATGCCAGTGTCAAAACCATCTGGGAATTTAATTAAGGCTAGGTCAAGTGGAGGCTTAATATTAGCAGGGATTGCATTGTAGATGCTATTGAACCTAGTACAATAATCCTGAACTGACTCATTAGGAGCTTTTCTAATGTTATCATATTCAGAAAGTATTTGCAGAGGGTTTTTCTTTCTCTCCCATATATCAATGAATAATCTATGAAAAGTAGTTAAATCTTCAATATGATTAGCTGGTAAAGCTTTGAACCATTTCTTAACGTTCCCACTTAATGGTTGGGCAAACAACCTCATTTGGACATCAAATTCATCTATCTCATGTAAATCAAAATAGTCAGTCATTTTTTTCACATGCTATTGGGTAGTGTATTGACTAGTAGCATCAAACAAAAGATTTTTCTTTGATAATCTTGGGGCATGGCATGGAGTTGTGTTGGTAGAACGAGAGGTGCATATCAGTTTGCCATGGCTTGGATTCTGAATTGACTAGGGGGTAAGGTGTTGGTACTTGAGGAAGGGATTGAAATTGATGGAGATGAACTAGATGAGGATGAGGTGTTTGGATGATGAACAACTGGCTTAGGGGAATGGACTATGGTGGATACTATTAGTGAGGTGGTGGTAAATGAAGGTGTATTTACAGTGTTTGAAGATTGTTCAGAAATTTCAGAGGTAGGAGTAGTAAGGGCAGTTCATTCAATAGATTTTTGAAGGTAAGCATCATCTATATGGCTTATTAATGTGGAGGTCAAAGCTTCTAACTTGTCAAAAGTATTCAACACAAATTTATCTAAATCTGGATATATAGGCACCTTTTTTGATTCAATGAGTTGAATAAAATTAGGGTCTAACATAGTTTCATGAATTGAATTCTATGATTTAGTTCTAAACAATGAGAGATCAAATGACAAATCAAATGGAATTTCCTCTAAAGTTGATAATTCTTCAAGGAGTGAATTTTCTTTAACTAATTGGCTACTACTTGCTTGAGTTTCTACCTTTTTTGGTTTCCTTAAAATTATGTCTAGGTCATCAACTATATTAGTAGGGTTCAGATTTGGACTTTCCCTCATATTGTGAGTCTTCTTGGGAGCCAGAATTTTACCTTTTTAATTGTTTTTTATGAAACGTTTTAAGAACAACTTATAAAAATGACCTTAAAGGGCTCAAGATGAAATTTTAAGGTTTCCTTAAAGTTTTATTTGACTGAGGATAGAAGTTCCCCAGTATGGTTGCCAATAATGTTATCACTCCAAAATGTTTTCTAAGTTGTCAGAAAAAGAAATGATAGAGGTAACCACAAACCAACTTTGGAGATCATGATCTAGCCATCCTAATCTCAAAAAGGGCTCTCTCTTTTTTATTTAACTTTGTTTAGTTATTTGATTTTAGGCTGGTTATGATTGTGCTTGGGTTTTTTATTTGAATTTGGGTGGTGGGATCACTTACTTAGATGAACAGAGGGTTTGCTTTTACCATTGGGCTATGGGGTCAAAATGACAGACAAACAGGACTAGATCAAGTTCTAAACATAGTGTCTACAGGGCAAGATAGAGGAGTTACTACAAATCTCAAAGGCTTGATGGTGAAATGGTTTCCAATTAGATCCAAGGAGTAATTAAGGGTTCCTTAGGCTGGATTATGTAGATAAATGAAAGAGGTCAACCAGGATGGGAGAGAAATTAAGGGTTCTCAAATCTGAATATCAAAGGAAAACATATAAATGATTAACCTTGCAAAACATAGTATACTTAAACAAATTTTGGGTTAAATTTCCAGTTAATTCATTCAAATTTAGATAAAATTTAATTTTATGAAACACATAAGAAAGTAACAAAATCAAACAAGGAAGATACTTCACTACAATAGCTCATCCAATGAATCTTGTAGTTTAATCTTTTTATTACTTGCTCCAGTCTGTTGACTTGAAAATTGGTATAATAACCCTTAGTTTTAAGATCAAAATAACTCTAAAAATGTATAACAATCCACACTCAATACTTTGAATTATAAAGTATTTATACAAAAAGGATTTTACAAAATATCCCAAACTGTCTTGGGAACTAATCTAGGAGAAAGAAATATATTCATGCAAGAAGATAGAGGCAGCTATTGAACTACTGCTTGTTGTCCCTGTCATTTAGGTTCTGCTAGCTTTGATCTTTTGATATTTTGCACTTTAATCTGCTTTTCTGTTTGGTCTTCGTGTTGGATTTTTTATTTACTCTAGCCTTTAATCCGATACACTTTCATCAGATACACTTTGACCTGGCTGACCTATCAATATCCTTTTACTATGCCCTTTTACTTTTACTGTACATTTTACATTTTTACTTCATATTTCTACAGTAAATCATTTAGTTTTTCCCATGCCTCAGCATCTGGAAATTGGATATTGAGCATCTTCCTATAGATCTCATCTACCTCTGTATACTTGGAAAAAGTAGGCTTATTGACAAAAATGTGTTTTACCTCATGCTGGAGGCAAAAACAATTCTCAAAATTTTGATACAATACTTTTCCAGTAGGTATACCCTTCATGGATGAAGTATTTACCTAATCTCTGGCCACTTCTCTGATCTTTTTATTATATTCCTCCTGGGTCATTAATTTTTTGTTTATAACTAAGGGATTTGGTAAACCCTTCTGCGTCAAAATTTTGAACTTCACCATGACTCTGTTAATGGCCAACTGCATGGTTTGGCACTTGTCGTCTAGGTTTAACATCAAATTCTCTTGGTGAGGACCCTATTCACTTCCAAAATTATACCTGTTCTATCAGGTATCTCTAGTTCTACAACTCATGCCTATTCTTAGAGTTTATGAAGTGAATGATCCTTGTAGCTTCCTCTGGCATGGCTCCAATTTCTGATTTGATTCTTTCAATGGCTTCTATAGCCTGCTTTATTAGATCAATTTGTTCAAAAATAGCCTAGATGGATGGCAAAATATCATTCATAGAGTCAATGATATTGGCCCACAGTTGCTCCTTAGCTTGACCTAGAGGTTCCTTCAATGTTAGTGTTATACAACAAATTGACCTCCTCATCAACTCAGAGGGGAAAGGGCCATTGCGAAAGGGGTCAGAGCATTTGAAAGGATAGCATACTTAACTGTTGAGCATTGTCTCAAATCATAAGAAGTGAGCAAGAAGGGAGAGAGAGAGAGAGAGAGAGAAGTTGGAGGGGTAAAGGAAGGTTGATACAACAAATGGTTGTAATCACTCTTCCAACATTAATATAGAACTGCAGTTGTACTATCTACTTTGTGGTGTTGATACTATCATTCATTCAGTTGTTTGTTCAATACCTATTAGCAGGAGTAGCTTAGTTATATGAAATTATATGTTCTTTTATGTATTCATGTATTAGTTATCAGAGTTGTATGCTGTGATTATGCTTGTCCCTTCTATGTGTAGGACTTGATCTGGAGCTGGTGTAGGGGATTTCCACCTAGCTGCATTGTGCTCTCCAGCAAATCTACATGGAGGCTTGAGGTAATCTCCTTATCCTACTTTGATAGATAGTTATTGTTTATGAAAATACATGTAACTTTGTGATGGTTGCAGATAATCTTACAGTCTGTTGAAGGTCCCCGGAAGACCTTTGAGGGTATCTTCATTCTCCATACACCATGCATTTTATCCTATAGTAGAATTAGTGACTCCGCTGGGGACTATACATCTAGTTCCCGGTTTACCCAGACTCTTCTCAATTTCTTCTCCTTCTAAGAGCTCCCTATACTTCTGCAATCCCTTTCTGACCCACCAAAAATATTGATGTATCTTGTCTACATGTATTCATCTCTGAATCTGATCTAGAAAGCCCTCTTTTTGACTGATTTCCTACACTAATGTAGGTTATCTAACTACACAGAGCTTTATAAAGCACTGTGTCTATTCACAGGGAGCGTTAGTGGGCCTACTAACTCTTTGTAGCCATTGTTATAGAGCATTAGTCTCCCAATACCTTGATTTTCAGCTGGGTTTGTAAGCCAAAAGGGATAGGAAGCCTTCTCATGGACTGAAAGAAGATCTGTAACTGCATTTTTCTAGCAAAATAGGTGTCCTAAAAAGTTTTTTTTAGGAAATAAATTTTGTTTCTATTTCTTAAAATCATTTTTTATGAAAGAAAGACCCACATTTTTTATTCATCCTTCTGTTTAGCTGGTTAAAAGCTACTCTATTTTTGTTTCAAGTAGTTGTTAAGAAACATTGGAAAGAAGTCTTTTAGTTATGCATGTGTTAAATGACTAAGATCCATGGAAAGGATATGAATATGTGAAAAACTCTCACTTGTAGAATAGATCTTGTTTTCATCGAATTGAAATTTTTTTAAAGCATTGTTTTGTGCATGATTTATTGAGTCAGAGTCTCATCACATTTCATACGTCAATCCCCTACCAAAGACAATAATCAAGTACACATAAAATTTACCTAAAATCAATTAGTAACTCTTTATTGAGCAAACAAACATTAGCTAGGCTAGGAGCTTGGGATAAACAGAGTGAGTAAAACTGCCCAAGATCGAATACCAAAATAATGTCATTAAAAGAGAGAAAAATTCCTTCTGCACTCATATTACCAGGACCACTCCAGTAAAAGCGGAGCAAAATATGAGACAACACCAGAATGTAAGTGAAGGTAGCCCGCCTTCCCTTACAAATCCTTTGGGTATTCTGTGTATTGAGGATCCCTTCGGAGATTTCAGAGCTGAGCCGAGGACTCAGGTATCCTTCCCACACAATGTGTTGTCTACAACTATGCCCCCCTTGGTGGTGTCTGTGATCTGAGGTATCTTTAGTGGCCAAAATTTTAGGGACTTACACAAGGTGATTGGTATGGGCTATCCTGGTACCTAACACAAACATACCTACTCTGTCTTCAATTTTTGGTAGGGTGTTCGTCTTCATAAGAGTACTTGGCCCCTTAATCTAAGGTTTGAGTGAAGCTCTAGAGTAACTGTAACTGTACATCTGGCCAGCCTTCTCTGTTATTCATTGAGATACTAGATTTCATCTCCAATGATTGGTGCTTATTAGAGAGGGTCATTTCCCTCCATTTGCTTATTGATCAATTTAGTGTATTTTTTATATTTTTTGGGTACCTGAGTGCTATCATTTGAGACTTTAATGAATATCACAATAAAATTCATTGATAAAACTTAACGGTCACTGTGGTTACATCTGGCCCTCGTCGTCACTCTAGATGATTGCTAAGACTTCCTCCACTCATTGTGGAAGATCTGACGAGTTCCACTGAACCGGATTCCCCATCTTCGGGGAATCAGTCTCCTAGATCTCACACGGGATCTGTTTGGACAACTGACGATTTGAGTTTGCCGGAGGATTTCTTTACCGAAGGATTCCTTCCTCCCTTTAACCCTCTGCTCACGAATCCATTGGAACCTGTCTTGGCTCCTGTGGTACCTATACTTCCTGCTTCTATAGTTAGAACATTTCCATCTATCCTGTCGACGACTAACAGGTTGTGGAACTTTGTGGATGCTTTCAGTCCTCCACCACTTCCCTAGTCGATAGTCACCACAACACAATCGATGGTGCATCCTGCCATCCCCTTTGTCCCAGGTACAACTGCTCACATGACACCCTCTACAAGCAGGGACCAGCCAATGCCGGGTTCCACTCCTTTAGTGTCAAACTACATACCTTCGACAAGTGCTACATACAACACTCCCTATAACGCTCAACTTGGCACTATGGGTGCAGTTCCTGTCTACCAACAATATGGTCAGCTACCATTCTATAGTTCAAACCCCCAAATTCGTATACTTGGGGGGGTTCCCAATATGCACATGCCAGTAGGGAACGTAACAGTTCCCCCTCCATTCTGAGGCATGCATGGTTAGTCGCTAATTGACATGAGCATTCCTTATGTCAATAAAGGACAAATGGTTAGTTCTATGTCGGGCGAGAATCCTCAAGGCAGTCCCAACCAATCCATGGGGGCACCCTACTCACAAATTCAAATGAGTCAAGGAGGCACTTCTTATCCTAGGGGAAGTTCTATACTCCAGTATCAAAATCCTCATTTAAATCCACTCTACAACACCATACCTCAAGGCAACTGCTATACCACACAACCCATGTATAATATTGGGAGTCAAACGATGGGAGGAGCGCAAGGCTCCTCAAGTCATATGACGTCGCCATGGTCCGATTTTGGGGAACCAAACTCTCCGCCTTTCTCGGTAACGTTAGATATACCCAACTTATACAAACTGACAAACGACCCCATCTATCACAACTTACAATGGTCGTCGATCCCTCATAAAATACCAACGGACATCCCTAAGTTCGATGGAACACAAGGGGAGGATCCAGGCACCCATATCATCACCTACCATCTTTGGTATTTTTCAAACCCTATGGTGGATGATAGTGTCCAATTATGTCTTTTTCCTCACACCCTCACTGGCAACGCAGCTAAATGGTATAAGGAGTTACCATGCGCATCAGTAAACACCTTCGAAACTTTAGCGATGGAATTCCTAAAGCACTTCTAGCTACCCATCCGCTATGAGACTAGGACAGAGCTCCTCACTTCATTTCATCAGGATACTACCACCCACATCTCCAATCATATACATGAATGGAGACGTAGGCGGAGGTTAGTCAAAGCTCCCCTCCCAGAGTTTCTCTTAACGAACTGGTTCTGCAAGTCCTTACTCCCACAAATTGCTAGAGATGTCACTTTAGGTGGTGCGGTCATAGAAGACCAATCCATACGTCATGCCCAACACATAGATTTGATATATTCATAGTCTAGCACTCTTTACGACATAATCCCTGATACCCCTCGTAACTCCAATGTTTCCGCTACTCAGCGCCCCGGAGCGCACGCCGACGGGATTGTTGGTGCAACCTTTGGGGCCGTGGTAAAACAACTCAATGGTCACATTACCAAGATGACAGTGGACCCATCTACCAATTCGATTGCTCTTCCTACCACTGCAATAAACTCTGTGCAGTCTACACAAAAAGCTTATGACAAGAACAAGAAGAATAAGAAAAAAATCACTCCTTCTGAGGAGCAGTCAACAAAGTAGCAAAACCGAAAACAGAAGGTTGTTGCACCTCCTGACGAGGAAAAGGATAAATCCACTAGATTTCCATGAAAAATCTGTGTTGAAGACCACATGACCTAGCACTATTTGCATCTTTAGGAATGCATAGAATACATTTCCAAAAAGGATATTGGTAAGACCCCCGTTGTCCTTAGGAATCCTTTTCCCACTCAGCAGCAGCAAAATCTTATGGATTTCCTGTCACTCATGCAATAGAACCTTCCTCAAGTCAAAACCCACCACTACCCACTGATTTGCATATCGAAAGGTGGGCTGCTGACCTTGTAATTCACCCCCCCAAAAGGGAACTTCGACGCACAACGCACAATACATCAGCACTTGCCACCCAAAACTACAACATTGTAGAAGACTTGGCGCAAGTGTCATCGGCTATGTCGGTGCTCGAGGTATTACAAGCTTGCCCAGCACAAAGGAAATCTTTGCTTTTGGATATTGGGGGTATTGACCCACAGGATTCCATGCTTTCTATTTTTGACATGGAAAAGTGTAAACCTCCCCTTTCCCACCAGCTTGCATTTCAAGTGCAATTTTTTTCGAAAGGTAAAGGTATACATAGAACTGTCATCGACAAAGGTGCTTCTACCTGCGTCATGTCGGCTTCATATTGGCTCACCCTAGGTTCTCCAACCCTAACCCCGCCTTCAAACTCCCTGAAAGCTTTCGACGGCCACACTTTCATCCCAAAAGGATACCTAGCTAGCTACCCCATCACTTTGTATGGGAAAATGGTAATGGTGGACATAGAAGTCGTAGACAAAAAAGTCGACTATAATCTCTTGCTGGGTCGCAGTTGGACATATGCCATAATGGCCATAGTATCTACTGTCTTTCACATCATCCTATTCCCATTGGATGGAAAGGTAGTTATAGTAGATCAATTGTCTTTCTGCACCCTTGATTATTCACCATTACTAGGCAACTCCATACCCCTAGTAGGTGGTGTGGCTGACTCTTACGTCAGTCTCGGTACCGGTCTATTGAAGGCTTCTTCCCTCATGGGTTGTTTTCCTCTTCAGCCACCCAAGGTTTCACAAACGGTCAACATACTTTCATCTATTCCTCATGAACAGACCGATCCATGGATCCTACCAACTCCTTCAGACCTTGACACATTTGAAGAACAAATGCCACTGTCACCAGTTGAATTGGCCTACCAAGCCATTCAATCTGCATCTGCATCTCCGGTCATGTTGGTCACTATCGATAGTCCCACCACCCCTCCCATAACCACTCTTCCTTCGATCCACTTGATCAAGTCCTACCTATGGACGAAGATATTGGAGAAATCATGAGATTAGGAGAGCGAACTTGGGAGGATTGGCACCATCGTGTTTCGATATCTGATTCAAACACGATGGCTCTTCAAATCCTATCCCCTCACATACCAGAAATCGTTTCCTCACCCTATATGACCATCCAAACTTTGGATGTGGAATGAAACATGGGAAATATTTCAAAGACATTGCTCATCGATATTTCTGTCAAAACAAGCATTGTGGAAAACATTTAGATTGGAGCCGATTGAAATCCTGAGGAAATTGCAAGCTTCACCTGTCTATTTAAGGAATTCCGCAATGTATTCGCCTAGTCGTATGAGGAAATGCTCGACATAGATCCTTCTATTGTCGAGCATGAGATCAATCTTTATGAAAATGCAAAACCTGTCCGTCAAAGGCTTCAACCAGTCCATCCCCACAAAATGGTAGCCATAAAAAACGAAGTGGAAAAACTGTTACATGCTAGTTTCATCTATCCTATTCCTTTAACGGAATGGGTTTCCAATCTGGTTCCTGTCAATAAAAACAAGGAACCATTCATGTATGTGTTGATTATCGAGACTTGAATGATGCATGTCCTAAAGATAATTATCCGACACTGTTCATAGACCAAATCATTGACGACTGCGCCGGTTGTGACTCATTTTCATTCATGGATGGATTCTTAGGTTACAAGTAGATTTCTATGAAACCCAAAAGCCAACATAAAATTGCCTTCGTCTATTCATGGGGCATCTTTGCCTATCGAAAACTCTGATTCAGATTAAAGAATGTTGGAGCAACTTTTGAAAGAGCCATGGACTACGCATTTCTGGATATCAGGCATGTCATTTAGGCTTACTTGGATGACCTTCCATCCCATTCCAAGCAATGAACACAACACCTAAACCATTTAAGAGAGATCTTTCTAAGGTGCCAGTTTTACAACAGCCACCTGAATATGCATAAATGTGTTTTTTTCATCGAGTCTTGACGCTTACTTGGATTCATTATCTCCAAGTACAGGATTAGGGTTGATCCCGATAAGGTAAAAACAATTATTCAATTGCCGGAACCACAATTTGTACTATAGCTCCATCGTTTGCAAGGGAAAGCAAAATTTTTACGACGATTCATCGTAAATTATGTCGAATTGATGAAAGGCTTCATGCGCCTACTTAAGAAAGGAGTGTTGTATCTGTGGGATGATCAAGCTCAACGATCATTTGATTCCTTGAAAAAGGTGCTTATATCAGCCCCACTCCTCAGCGCTCCCGACTATAGCCGCGACTTTCTTCTTTACCTGGCAGCCTTGCCATCCTCTATTGGAATGGTCTTAGTTCAAATGCACGATGACCATAGTGAACATGTGATCTATTATTTGTCCAAAGGCCTGGCTGGGCTCGAGATTAGATATTCACATGTGGGAAAGCTGTCATTGGTAGTTGTATTTGTTGTCAACTGTTTCTGAGACTACATAATGCTGCGATGGACTACCATCATCACCTTGGAGAATCCCATGAGACATATTTTGTCTCGGCAAGTAATTGGAGGAAAATATTCAGAATGGATCATAATCCTCCAATAATTTGATCTAGTTTTCACAGTTGCCAAGGCGAAGAACTCCTTAGTCTTTGCCAAACTTTTGATGGAACTTCCAATTGTCGATCTGAATGAGATAGCCCACGATCCTCTCCCGGATGAGGATATCTATCTTATTGACACCACTAATCCTTGGTATGGGGACATTCTTGTCTACCTCCAAGCCTAACGGTTCCACCCCGAACTCATGATAGGTGACCGTCATCGCATCCGTCACCAAGCATGACACTATCTAGTGATTAACGATACCTTATATCGTCGTGTTGTGGATATAGTTCTTCGACGTTGCCTCACTCATGAAGAGGCAGAGCACGTTTTAAATGACTGCCATGTTGGGGCATGTGGCGGTCATCTTTCTGGCATATCTACTACATAGAAAATATTGCGCGTAGGCTATTACTAGCCGACCTTGTTCAAAGATTGTGTCAAGGCCATTCGGAAATGCCATCCTTGTCAAGTATTCACAAAGAAAATGCATGCCCCTCTGGCCCTACTACACCCAGTGATCTCTGTTGGCCCCTTTGCCAAATGGGGGAATAGACTTTGTCACCTATAATCCCATTTCCTCTGCTGGAAACAACTATATCATAGTAGCTATGGAATATTTTACGAAATGGGCCAAAGCCCTTCCTACCTATAGCGCCGATGGAGAAACTACGGTGCTATTCCTGTTCAATCAGGTTATCTGTCGTTTCGGTGTACCCTGCACAATCGTTACAGACTATGGATCTCACTTCTAGAATCATATGATGTCTAATTTAATGTCGCTGCTTGGTTTTCATTAGGATCAATCATCCTCTTACTAACCCCAAGACAATGGTCAAGTGGAGGCCATAAATCGCATCTTAAAAACCATGATCCATAGGTTGGTAGGAAACCATAAAACCAATTGGCACCAAATGTTATATTTGGCGCTATGGGTGTGCTGAACTTCTATAAAGACTGCCATGTGATTTACACCTTTTCAACTGGTGTTGGCTTAGAAGCAGTTCTACCCATTGAGTGTCAAATCCCTTCCCTAAAACTAGTCGTTGAACTCCTACCCGACACTACTATCAAAGAAGAACGCTTACTATACCTTAATCAGCTGGATGAAACCCGTCGAGAAGTTGAATTGGCACTTGAAGCTCACAAGCACCGGGTAAAATCCCAATACGACAAAAACGTTAAGCTTCGTTCTTACCAAGAGGGCGACCTTGTTTTGCTATATGATCAGAAACATGATCTCTTAGGGGAAAGAACGCTCCAACCATTATGGCTAGGTCCCCATATCATCAAGAAAGTCCTCTCAAAAGGAGCATATGAACCACAGGATTGGGAAGGAGTCCCACTCAAGGAGCCCAAAAATGGGCTCTATCTGAAAAAGTAGTATGCCTAGTATTGCACTAGGCATGTGCTATGTAATTTTTATGCAATTCTAAAAAAGAGCACTGTTCTTTTATGGGATCTTTTCTTGCTCTAAAAATATTGAAAAATATCTGAGTTTTTCATCATTGGGCTTGTTAAACATATACAAAAATGGTCTGAGCAACTCTTTTTCGATCTTTTTCTAGCTCATTAAACCAAAAAAGACCATTAGAGCATTCTTTTTAGGCGTTTTTTTCTCACTCATTAAATTGAAAAGTCCTGAGTTTTGTCTTTAGGCTTGTTAAACTTTATAAAGATGACCCCATCATTCTTTTAGGTACTTTTCTCACTCGTTAAACTGAAAAATCCCAAGTTTTTGTCACCAAATTCATTAAAAACATATAGCAACAACAAGAGCACTTTCTTTTTTTGGGACCATTTCTCGCTCTTAAAATCGAAAAATCCTGAGTTTTTCCCCTCCTTCGGGCTCGTTAAATCTACAAAGGAGGAATGAGTAGTTCTTTTACCTATTTTTCCTCACTCACTAAACTGAAAAAGATACCCTTAGTTTTCTTCATTTGACTCATTAAAATTTGATGAAGGTATTGAGTTTATCATCCTGTGACTCATTAAAAATTCATGATGAAAAATGAGTTTAGTCTGTCTCCTCATACTCGTAACAAAATGAGGTCAACATCTATAAAACATAGGTTTCTCTTTATTTAGATTCAATAGATTAACTTACGGAAAAGTGATTGATCCGGGTATACTATTAACCTTTTGTCATACCCGGTTAACAACTATGACAAAGGGGCCACCATGGAGTTGCTCTTTACGATCTTTTCAGACTCTCTAAATATGAAAATACCATCGAGTTGTCTAGTATGGACTCTTTAAATTACACAAACAACATATAGAGTCACTCTTTTTATGATACTTTTCAGACTCTTAAAACATGAAAAACAACGAGTTAGCCTGTCTGGACTCATTAAAATATACAGATAGGGTAGAGAGTGACTCTTTTTGCAGTCCTTTTCAGACTCTTTAAATATGAAAAGGTCAATGAGTTTACCCATCTGGACTCATTAAACTAATCAAACGGGGAAAGTTGACAGTACAATAGCATTCAGTATTAGAAAGCATGGTTTGGCAGTAGTTGTTCCCTTGAACATGGCACTCCCTCAAATAAACCTTCCTCGTGACAACCTCTCAATATGACACCTACCATCCTATAAGTTTAGCCTAAATACCCTAATGTGATTGCATCTCTATATCCTAACACTTTGTAGTGTTCATGAGTCTAGTGCTGCATGGTTAAAACTAGTTTCATGCCTTCTATTGTTCAAGGGTTAACCTTTTATTTCCTCCATCAATCCATCAAGCATATTCTTCCATCATGCCCACCATTGTTTAGACCCAAATGCTCAAAAGATTCATCAAAAAACAAAATCATTCTTGTCCCGTTTCGTGTCGATTGATGTAGGACACATTATTGCCTACCTTTCGACATGTATCTTCCTATCAACTTCAACACTCTATCTAGGAAGACAACCCAGAAACATATTCAATGCCTTAGTACTTGCAGACATTAGTGGCAAGTTGCCTTGTGTTTGATCAAGGGTTCTCATTATTGGCTCCTGGTTAAGTGATTCTAACAGGTGTTCGATGACAAAGACATCTTTCACACTCGTTAGATTGTACTGTGCATCTTGGATACCATCACCATTATCGGTGGCCTTCCTCATGTCTGTTAAAGGTATCCATTATTGACCGGTAATTTGATGATTTCGTGCATGTTCGACGTCACCACATATATTCACATGTATCGATCTATGCTGTTCGGTGAAGCGGAAATCAAGACCTTAGGTAGAGGCTTGCATCATTCAACCTTGTTTCCTCTCCCAAGTTGTGGATATTGTTTTCTGGAGACAGCTTATCAGAATGATTCTATTATGACACCGGATCTACATTGTGCTTATCGACAGCCAAAATTTTCATATCTCTTTGGAGAAAATCACTCTGACATAGCTACTGAGCATGGGAATACCTAACTCAGGACATGATTTTAGCAGTTTATATATATGTGTTGCATTAGGTTTCCAGTACTTCCCAAAGCTCTGATCATCTCTCTCTTTTTGAAGGAAAATTATAGTTAAAGTAAAGTATTTCGGCCATCATCACAGCCTCTGATCTCATACTTTAGGGGGCATCTATTATACAACAAATTTACCTCCTCATCAACTCAGAGGGGAAAGACATGATAGATGAAACAAAGACCACAATCACAGGCCTTGATTCCACACTAACGCTGGTTATGCACTAACAACCTTCTTTATAAATCTTGTCTGCAAGCCTAAGGGTGCGTTAGTGACCCTACTAACTCAAGTTACTAGTATGGGAATATCGTTAGTGAAACTTGGTGAATTTCCAAGGGTCAAAGCAACGAATTGACTCATAAATATCTAGATATTTGTTCCTAAAGTTACTCAAGAAAAGCAAGGAAACATCCAAAATTGACCTATTTGAAGAATTTCTAATATGAAAGAAGGAGGCAAATGGGAAAGAGCTAAAAGGCGTGACAAGTTCATTGCTTTTGCCCTAATGAACTCAAGGAGGAACTTGGCAACCCTAACTCTATTTCTACATAAGAAAAGTTAGGGCCATTGTGAAAGGGGTCAAAGCATTTGAAAGGATATCATACTTAAATGTTGAGCATTGTCTCAAATCATAAGAAGTGAGCAAGAAGGGAAAGAGAGAGAGAGAAGCTAGAGGGGTAAAGGAAGGATGATACAACAGATGGTTGTAATCACTCTTCCAACATTAATATAAAACTGTAGTTGTATTGTCTACTCTGTGGTGTTGATACTATCATTCATTCAGTTGTTTGTTCAATACCTATTAGCATGAGTAGCTTAGTTATATGCATTTAGATGTTATTTTATTTATTCATGTATTAGTTATCAGAGTTGTATGTTGTGATTATGCTTATCTCTTCTATGTTCATGACTTGATCTGGCACTGGCGCAGGGGATTTCCACCTAGCTGCATTATGATCTCTAGCAAATCTACACGGAGGCTTGAGGTAATCTCCTTCTCCTAATTTGATAGTTAGTTATTGTTTATGAACATGCATGTAACTTTGTGACGGTTGCAGATAATCTTTCAGTTTGCTGAAGGTCCCAGGAAGACCTTTGAGGGTATCTTCATTCTCCATACACCGTGCATTTTATCCTATAGCAGTTAGTTCCTTCTCCAGGTTTTTTATTCTTTTGGTCATCCTTATGGACTTCTGTTGTTCTTCTTTGTGCATGATTTGGGCAAGTTTGTAATATGTTTCCAGGCTGGTCACTTTTTCCATAAGCCTGTTCATCTCAGTGGTCTGAATGGACATTTCTTCCATTGCTTTGACAAACCTGTTTGCTTCATCACATGTAGAACCTGTTGTTGTAGACCCCGTCGTTGATGTAGTTGGTGTAGATGTTGGCAGTGTTGTGGTCATTGGAGCTGTGGGAGCTAAGGATGCTACCAAAGTAGAAGGTACAACAATGGTAACTGTTGGGATGAAAGTTGCGAGAGCATCATCAAGACTAACTTGTTTGAGCTGAATCAAGCTATCCAATTCTTTCTCCATCTCATTAAACTAATCATTCAGCTGCAGCACTAGGTCCATCATCTCTTCATGATTGGTTTGGTTCTCCAAGACCTCCTTTGTCTGTGGGTGTTGTAAATGTGGTAGCTTGAGTTGTTTCTTGAGGGTTTCTATATTCTCATTTTTCTTTTTGATCAGCATTTCAGGAGCCTTAATGTCACTTGGATCATGGACCAGTTCAATGACCAAATCCTCTAATAACTTTATCCTATTTTCTTTGGCCTGTGAAGAGGCCTTCTCCAATTTATACTAGGCTGTCACATTATCTAGTGAATGCAGCTTGTGGGCAGCCATGGACTTTCCTATAAGGGTGGAGTAAATCATTTCTCCAGCCTGTTTTTGGAATTCTATTTGGTAAATGGGATGAACATCCCTGGCAATCACCTCAAAATTAGTCTTCTTATTGTCAGCTGAGGTCTTTGGTTGTTTTACAGTGGGCTACAAAAATGACACCTACATCTTTCCTGCTTTAATGTCAAAGGCTGACATTAACTTGCTCTGATTGGCTAGTGTATGTTTGAAATATTGGGCATATGTCTCTGCCTTCAACCTCTCATTCCTCATCTTTATTTCTTTGTACCTGTCTTTGATGTCCTTTTCTTTATGAGCTGGCCTGGCAAAGGAAGAAACCTCAACACTTTGTTGTCTTTCAATCAATTGAGTGTTGGAGGTTGATGGCTGTTGTGTTTCACCTGATGTAGTTGTGCCTTTGCTCCTCTGCCCCATTGTTTCAGTGTTAGTTATTTCCACTAATTCAATGTCCTCCTCCTGTTCAGACACAGGATTCAACTTGGGCCTTTTTCTGAGCTCAAACAGCTCATCTGTAGTCTCCATGGAAGAGTTGGATTCCTATTCCCTATTCCTCTTTGGATTCTTCTCTTCATTGGCTGGGGTCTGTAACACAAGATGAACATTCATTGGCTCTCCTAGCTCTGGCACTTGTAGGAAAGAGCTCTGGTCAAATTGATTTTCAAGATCAATGAGTGTGTTCTCCACATCCACAACTATGTTATCCATGTCAATCAATGTGTTTTCCAACCACTCAGATTGATTGGAAAAATGTTCAATGTCAAGTCTTGGGTGATGGATGTATGGTCCCAACTTGACCCTAAGTCTTAGCTTATTTATTTGACACATGAATTTATTGTTGAATTTCATTTGTTGTAGTATCTTGTCAGCCTTTGGTCCAACCTCTCTGTTATTGTAAATGAATGGGCCCAATTGGTTCTTCATCTTAAGTTGGGTTTTCTTTCTAGCAGATAGGAAGTGGACATCATCAGAGTCGATGAACTGTCTAAAATACTCAAGTGAAAATATCCTCATGGGGAGGTATTTGGGAAACCTATAAGGGGGTAATTGGCAGCCATAAATTATGATTTCAGTGTAATTACGGTACAGGTACCAGTCTCCCACCTTGTTGTTCTTAGCTAACTATAGCACTCTCTTGATTTCTTGGCTGATCCTAGGTTGAGTGTTACCAGTCAGCATGTTCATGACTTGATATACAAATGAGTCTATGAAGTCTTTGTAGGTAAATGATGTGGAAACTTTCTGGACCAAGGGTGTCTAGTAGACCACTGATCTCTCTTTTCCCTTGGTATCCAACTTCTGGATACTTACAGGGAACTTATCTGCTTGGTAATATAAAAACATATGAAACACCTAAGATTATTTGAAAACTCTTTCAGTGTGTAGTCAGGTGAATTGCTCATGCATTCTGTCTGCAATGGACTGAGCATAATTGTACATGATAGCAGGAGGCTTTCCTGGAGTAAAAATGGACAAAAATGCCAGGATGACCACATCCACATGCTCATCTGTGGTGTACCCTAGGATGCATGAGAGCATGGTGATTATATGTCTACCAGTTTCTAAAAAAATAGTGGTAGCATAGGGTGGGGCATCTGCAGGAGTATGGCAGTATTCAACGATGAAAGTCTGGAAGATTTGCCTTATCTTAACCAGGTCCAGAGTGATATACGGGTCCAATAGGTCTCCAATGGACTTGAAGCATTTGGTTGATAGAATTTGGTGTAATGGTGAATAATAACTGCTGGTCTGGGGTAACAATAGACCTTTGGCTAGGGATATAGCATGCATGACAAAAATGTACAATATCAAGGAATGGGTGAACTTCTGGGACTAGGTATTTGGGTAAATTGGATTCCCAAAGGTTGATGTCATCTGCATGGTTTAGAAATCTGTCCTTACTCCAATAATGGAGCCTTAGAAGGTTTGTTGGGATAGCAGTGTCTTTTATTTGGAAATCCCTGTCTGGTAGTGCCAAATGGTCGATGAGGTGACGGGTTGACATAGGTCTCACACCCAGAGAGATATGGGAAGCCATTTCTAGGGGAAAGGTATGAAATAGGCTTATACAGGCTGTGGAAGTGAGGTTTGAGTGAGTCTAGTACTGAGAGAGGGTAATTTGTAGTTTGCAAAAGAGGGGTTTTGGTATTCATGTGGAAATACCCTCAATTAGGCAAATTTATCAATTAATTTCAATTAATTAATCTTTAAAAGGTTGTACGTTTTCAAATTGAGAGGGTCGTTCTAGTTTTTTCTCAAAATATCTGGAAATTGGTGGTTCAGGCTACAAACTGGTTTCAATGGTGACTCTAGAGGGTACGGTTGCTTTAGTTGTGTAGTGGATGCTTGAATTATAAATCTGGAGTGTGTTCGGGAGATAAATGGCGGTCAATTTTGATTGCAGAGACTCAGGGTGGTGCAGGAAGGCTTAAGCAACATTTACAGTGCAAATGAGTGAAAAGAGTCAAAATGGGCTTCTTCAGCCTTTTAACCAGTAACGGTTAGACTTTGGCATGGAATTCATAAATGAATAGTAAATGATTTTGGATTTTGACGGGGAGGTGATTTCAAGGGCCATCGCACTACTTTTGGTAGGCGGGTGGTATTTCCTTGAGAGCATGCGATTTTGCCTAGAGCTGCCATGTAGCTGAAAAGGGCCTGAGCAAAACCATGAATCTCGCGTGTTGTTGGGCTAGTAAAGGTCGGAAAGGGAATGAGCATGATATGGATGCGTGTCGTCAGATCTGGGGATGAGAGATCTAACCTATGTCGCGTGGTGAAGATGCATGGAGGGAAATCAGGGTGAAGGTTTTTGGGGCAAGGGGGATTAATTACAGCTCCCTGTAATTAATGAATGAATAAAGTGGGGGTTAAAAATATAATGAGCGGGTTAATGGAGTGGGACCAGGGTTAAATGTAGCGGTGTTTTCTTTAACCGCACCAAGGGTTGGTGGGTTAATAGGTTTATTTCGGGGAAATATAACTTTGAGGAGTTAACTAAATAATGCAGGGGGGCATAAAAACTTAGATAATGGGTTTTTTATGGGGTTTTGGGGTAAACTATGGAAATTAATAAGGAGGAAGGTGATTTTTCAATGGGGAATAGGTTTCACACTAGGGAAAAGGGGTTTGGGAGAGGGGGATGACATTTGGAGGGTAAATTACTAGGGAAATGTGTGAAACCAAGAGGAAAGGATCAAAATGAACGGAAAAGGGAATTTTCATAAGACACGATGGGATAATGGGGAAATTTATGTAACGGGGGTGAAATGAAATGAAGGGAAGTTAATCAAGTAAGAATGTGAACATCTTTTCACTGTCATAAATGCTTGTGCACACTGAAACATAGGATTAAGCATGATAGATGTGGTTATGATTTAACAATCTTGTACATTTGCAACCTTTCTTTTACCTACCCTTTACTTATCCTAACATTTTTTCTTCATTTTATTGGGTGCACTTAAGCTATCAAACCCTTTCTTTCCTTTTCTTTTGCCAAGCAAACTATCTAATTCTAACCTTATAACTTCCAATGGCTCAGATTAAGCCTATGAGCACATTTTTATTTCTCTACCTAACTACTAATCTGCCAAGGTTAAACAGTTTGTTTAGATCTTTATTCTCTACCTATAAGCATGAAATTTAAAGCATGAATTATTCAAGATTAAGCTATTTGACTATCATGGGTTGTGGCATTTATGACAAGTTGCACACAACCATTATTTTGCACATAAAAGCAAAAGTAGTGGCACTTGAATTTGCACACTTTCATGATGTGTTTTTGTTTGGGGTTCATATTTTTCACTTTTTTTATCTTTTCTTTTATCTTTTTTTCCTTTGATTATTCTTTTAGGACATAAACTCTTTACATTTTTTAATTTTTAATATGGAAAATATTTTTTAGAAAGAAAAAGTATGTATAATATTACAATACTAACCATAGCCAATTCAAAATTATGAATCCTATTATTATATGACCCTAACAGTGGCTTCACATGGGGATGGCATTTCCTGGTGAAATGTCAAGAACTTTAATATCAGTATCCTCTGAAAATGTGACTAAAGTTACCTTGTAAACTATTCTTCTGTGATTCTACTTTATTCATACTTATGATGGTGAAACTTTCAAAGCTCAGGGCCTTCTCCCCGGGCTTCAACTTCAAAATATTACCATCCACTCCAATATAAACTCTGCACTGTTGTATACAATAAGTAAAGTAAAGTGAACTATTGTTAATCTATGGAAAAATAATGCTTCAGCATTCTACCATTGGCAAGTCCTCCTGGTAGATCTGATCCATCTATCTCTCTCAAGAAGAAAACATTGTTACCTCTGTAACCATAAATGACGTAAGGGATTTACCACAGAAAAATCAAATTTTCCATGTTTCCCTTGTCTTCTCTTCTTGAATTCCACTTAAGAACTTTATCACCTATGTAAAAATCATCAACTTGGGTCCTTTTATCAAATATCCTTTTGATTTTGTCCTTGATTACTTTTGCTTTTACATATACTTCTTCTATGGTCTGTTGCAAGTGTATGGTCTGATTTATCCTTCTCTGGATATCATTTGGTTCTACCTGCAAATCCTAGATGATCTTCATCACTAGCACTCCCAAAGAGGATGGAAAAATAGCATCCATCCCATATACTAATTGATAGGGAGATGTACCAATGGACTTTTTGGTAGTTAGTTTGTCTACTCATAAGGCATTGACCAACTTTTTGTTCCATGTCTTTTTGTTGTCTTCCAGTAATTTCTTAATGATATTAACAAGACTTTTGTTAGAGGATTTTGCAAGTCCACTACCTTGAGGGTAATAGGTAGTGGAGTGGCCAAGGGTGATGTGGTATTTGTTACAGAATTCTATCATCTTCTTGGACTTAAAAGAAGTTGCATTATCAGTAATGAGATTTTGGGGGCATCCAAATCTTAACAGGATATTGTTTTTCAGGAAGGAGATAATGACAGAGTCTGTAGATTGTCTAGAAGGGATAGCTTCTATCCATTTGGTAAAATAATCATTGGCTGTAAAAATCCACTTATGCTGCGCTAAGAAGGTTGGCTATATTTCTGCAATGAAGTCTAACCCCTATTGTTGAAATGGAATTTTTGTGGAGATGGGTTTGAGAGGTAAAGGTAAAAGCTTTATTTTTCCCTCAAATATCTGGCATTTATGACAGGAGGTCACATGTTTCTTAACATTTGAAAAAAGGGTGGGCCAGTAAAAACCAACCCTCGGAATTTTGTCAGTCGTAGTCTTCCAATACAAGTGTTCTCCACAATCTCCTACATGAAATTCTTGCATAATTTTATCAGCTTCATCTTTCAGTAAATAGTTCAAAAGAATACCACCATTGTCTTTCCAAAACAAAGCATTATCCATAATACAATATCTTAATGACTTCATTTTCAAAAATCTAGCTTTATTTCTTGCTAAACCAGGAGGAGCTTGTAAGTTCAGTAATACAAATATGATATCTGCATACCAAGGTGAATAAGTAAAAGGTTAACTGATCTTTGGAGTCGTCATCTCTTCCTGATCATCAAGGGACCAATGAAATTAATATCTAGGGCCTGACAGTTCGATTCAGCCATAAGATTGGATAAACCTTGGCCTTTGATAAGTTTAGTGGGTTTTATTTCTATGTCATATACCAAAATAGTGGAAATCCAGTTGCCTCTCTTTCCTTCAGGCCCATTTTGTGTAAAAATGTCCTTTACTACTGAGTTTGGAACATAAGCAATGATGTGAGAATACAAAATGTACACTCTGAAGTCTTTAATAGCCTTTATTAAAGCTAGTGCTTGTTTTCACACTATGTTGTATTTGAGTGTGGCATCTCTAAGGGATTTACTGAAAAATACAATTGGTTGTTCATATCCCTGGTCATTATTTTGCAACAAGACTGCTGCAATAGTGTGATCTAAAGCAAAAGAAAAAATTATAAAATCTTTATGAAAATCAGGACTTATAAGGGCTGGAGTTTTGGCTAGGGCTTCCTTGATGGCTTCAAAGGATTGTTTTGCCTCCACTATCCATTTAAGTGATGAATATTTTCTTAACATGTTATTTAGTTCTCTAATCAATTCTATTAAATTTGAAATGAATCTCCTAAAAAAGTTAATTTTGCCTAAAAATGAGTGCAATTATTTGATGTTTCTAGGATGGGTGATTGACAAAATGGCTTCTATTCTAGTAGGATCTATCATAATTATATCTTTGGATATTATATGTCCCAACAGTTTACCCTCTTCTATACCAAAGAGTGTCATTTTGGGATTTAAGGAAATACCAAATTTCCTACATTTAATGAAAACTCTTCTCAGGTAATCTAGGTGTTCATTATCAGATTTAAGAAAAGACTGTGATATCATCTTCTTAAGCTACTAAGAAATCACGGATCTACTTGAAAAATATATATACATATCTCTTTGAAATGTTGCTCCTGCATTCATTAATCCAAAAGGCATCTTCAAATACATGAAGGTACCCCAAGGTGTAGTAAATGCAGTTTTGGCTTGGTCTTCTGGTTGGACTAAGATTTGGTTGTATCCAGAAAATCCATCAAGTAAAGAGATTCTGAATGAGCCTACTACTCTTTGAAGGATATGGTCTATTTTTGGTAGAGGATAGTTGTCTTTCAATGAGACCTTGTTCAAATTTCTAAAATCAACACACAGTCTGATTTCTCCAGTCTTCTTCCTAGTAGTGACTAAGTTTGAAACCTAATCAGAATATCTAATGGGAGCTATAATTTGGGCATCATACATTCTTTTAACTTCTTTCTCAATATATGACATAAGAACTGGATTAATCCTCCTAATTTTCTGTTTAAAATGTTTATGATCCTCTTTGATTGGTATCTAGTGTTGAATTATACTGGTGTCATAAGATTTTAGGTCTTCATAACTCCAGGCAAATACATCTTGAAACTCTTTAACATATTTATGTATTTAACCTTTTCATCTGGAGGTAAGGCTTCTGATAATTTAATGAGTTTAGGTTTTTCTTTAGTTCCTATGTTACATTCTTCTATATCTACTCTCAAAGGCTCCATTTTCAGTTTCCTAGCTACATTGTTGGAATCAAACAAATATTTTAAGGGGACTAATCCTTTAGGAAAAAGTTTATTTTTAAGATTAAGATTTCAGGATCATCATTCATTATTTCCTCTATTTCTACACTTTTTAAGTTATCTACTTCTAATTTAGTGAAATTAGTAGGTTTACCTATATCTAAAATATTTACATCTATCCCACTATCTACGTCATTGTCTATTGTACAATTTGTATCTATTTTACAATTCTAAAGCTTACCTTCAACATTCATGAAGTCATAAATTTGGGAATCTTGTGAGAAAATTTGCCAATACTTCAAATTGTCTAGTATGATAGGCCTATGTCTCACTTCTACACAATATTGATGGTTGGGCTAAAAGGGAAATTTGCAGGTACTAGCAAAAGTATCTAGACTATGGGCTTGCATATTCTTCCTTCTAGGAATGGTAGCAAAGTTTGTTTCTAGAAGGTCTTTGATCAAATCTAGGACAATCTCTCTATATTGACTCGGTTTGGGATTGTTTACATAGTATTCACCATAAATTTGTTTAATAATCAATTCTAAGTCTCCAAGTATAGAAGCTCTCTTGGCTCCAAGTTTTCTAACCATTTGTAATCCTAAGATCAGAGCTTCATACTCTTCCATGTTATTTGTGCATTCAAAATTTAACCTAAATGCATGACCTTCGGCATGATTGTTCTCCATGTTGTGGATCCACACTCCTGCTCTTGCCCCTAACCTATTCACAGATACATCAAAATCTAAATGCCACAGAGACTCATAAAAAATGTTTTCACTATCAGTTGTTTTGCATTTCTGTTGCTTAGCTGTGATTTCCTTTCTATCATGGTCTAAATTGTACAAGATGAAAGAGTCCATATCAGAATGCACGGAGTATATAGTGAAGTGTTGTGGTTTTTTTTCACTACTCACCATGTATTTCATCAAGGCCTCTCTATATAGTTTTCTTTGTTGACCAAAAACAGATATGGTAGCATATGGCATATCTAATTGCAAGGATCCTTGCAATTTTTCTCCCCATGAGCAAGATAATGACATTCCATATTTGGGTGGGATGTCTGCAACTACTATGTCCATAACAATACTCTTTTCTAGGCATTGGACTAGAGTTACACATAAATATTTAATCTGGGAAAGGCACTTAACTTGACTAGAGTCAAAGGAAAACAAATCCTTATATGGTCTGGTGATATCTAAGTTTAGTCTCTCCATGATTTCTTTTGGCATCGATTAATGGGATGCCACTGAGTCTAGCATAGCATTATGTAATACTTTTTCATGAATGTTCAGGCTAATGTAGAAAGGAGGGATTCCTCCTTGCTGATGAGTACCATTTACCTTAGGGCCAAACAATAACTTAGTTTGATCATCATTCAAATTGACTGCATCTTCCCCTTCACCTATATTTAAAGTTTTTGTGATCTGTGATCTATAGGATTCATTTTTCACTAGCTCAATCAATGGGACTGATATTTTCAATTTTGTTATTTCATTCTTGAGGTTGAAAGGCAGTTGATCTTTGTTTGTTTGGGTAAGGTCTTCCTTAACAAATGCGGTTTGTGTGTTTTTATCTTGTTTTTCAATACTTGGCATTTCAATCTGTGTTTTAGCAGTTTTGTTTTGATTACTCCTATTTGGAATGTTTTGAGTGATTGTTTTAGTTTGAGTTTTGGATGAAATTATATTTACAATATTTGGGGTAGAAGTCTCTTGTGTTCCCCTAGGAAGGATTTGTAAAATTTTAGTTATGGGAGCTTCTATTATCTTTTTAGCTTGGGTCTGGATTGATATTTTAGTTGGAGCTTCATTGTTATTTTTACTTCTTAAGCTATACTATTTGTGAACTTCATATATTGCTGACTCATAACCCTAATTAAAGTCGAAGGACTTACCAGATTCTAAAAACTCTTGTTCTAGGCTTATAAAGAAAAAATCCTGCATACAGTTAGAAGACAAATATGAATATCATATCAAATCACTTTACCCTGTAACATAAAATCTAAAACAATTTACTGTTGAAAAACACAGTAAAAACCTGAAATGCAATGTAAAGGTAAAAAGAACACAGTAAAGGCTACTCTAGAGGGTCAAAGGATATTCATAGAGTTTAAATAGTATTAGATGAAATATCAAATGAAGGAATCAACCAATGTAAAGGATACAAACAATCAAGTAGCTTAATGGGCAAAATGTCAAACAACAAAGCCATCACAACCTGAATAAAAGGGACAACAAGAAGCAGTTCAATAGCTGCCCCTATCTTCTTGCATGAAGATCTTTCCTTTCCTAGAATAAATCTTAATCAATTTTAGGATATTTTCTTAGTTTCATTATTGTATAAATAACTCTCTTCTCGAGTTGTTAAGGGTTCAAGTTTCATTGTTCATTGCTTGTTAAGTCGTGACTATTCATTCTACTTTGAACTTGGTTGCACCTTTGAAGGAAGCTTTTCTAGACACTTGATGTCCTCAGTCTTTCTAGAACCTTAATACAAAGCAGAGGATTCTGAATTTGGTTTTACACAATATGTGTTATCCTGTAAGTTTTTCCAATTATCAATCATTATGTTTTTCTTCATATGCTTATGACTTATAGAGATATCTAGGTAGGAATAATTGTGTCTCAATTTATTCCTATAAACTCCTGAAGTGATCATCTATTAAGAGAATGGATTAATGAACTATTTGTTTAGCTAATCCCCTCTAAAAAATAAATCATCAATATCTTTTGTAAGCTTAAGTATACTTCCTTGAATCTTTGGAACGTAGTTTAGAAGGTTTTCATACTTATGATTGTCTGTTTTACAGTCTAGAAACTGTGATAATCATATTAGTTTTTGTCTTCTTCTCACCACTATTTAATCTATATCACTATGTAAAGCTTTATAGCAGCCCTTTGCTGAGATATTAATATTATCAAAAGGATTAAGTATTTAAATTCTACATTTGTCTTCATTCAATGGTCTTCCAACACTAAAACCAAAAACCTCAAAACAATTATTTTATATGCACTGCCATTGGTAGCTGACCCACTACTATCTCAGAGGTACAGCATCAGACTGGCGCTGTTTCTGGGGATTTGAATTTCTTTTAATTTTCCCTTAGGACAATGATATTCATTCATTCTTTTCCTTTAAGGTGATTAAAGGGTTTAGGAAGGTTAAAATCATTCACCTAGGCAACTCCACACTCCCAAGTTGGCACCTTTTAAACATACCATATCTCGTTCAGAAGCTGACATAGTTAGTCCTCTATCAGATCCTGAAAGGCTTCTAAGAAAATTCAGTTCTAAAAAGGGACACCAACCATCTCCTTCTTCCTCTTCAGTCCTATAGTCTGAAGAATTAGAATCATTTGACCCCTATAGTAATATCCCATCTGATCCTAATTACTCCCATTTATCACCTAGGGTTGCTGAACTTCTAGATAGAGGAGTTGATTTTAAGTCAGCCTACCTTATTCATTCATTAGAATCTCATACAATACCCACACTACCACCAGGATCACCTAAAACTAAATCTGATTTGGGTGTTAATCTACCAGAATATAAACCCACAGATTTCATATCCCCTACCACCTATCCATTTCCTTCTATTTTTGACTCACCTAAAGCTTCTTCTTCTGAACAACCTGAGGATACCTTCTCTATATATTCTAATCCTCTCTTTGAAACAAAAGAAGGTATTCCTTTATAGGTCCCAAAGTTAGTTAAACTTAAGACTCCTTTGAAGTCTTTCAGGAGATCTCCTCGTCCTTCACCTCCAACTAGTTCATCAACCCCTGAATCACATCTTCTTCCTCTACTTCTTCTTCATCCTCTACATCCACACAAACACCTCATACTCCACCTGGACAACCTCATACACCTCATACACCACCCGTTGTCATGGCTTTCTGACCTATTGTATAGGCTAGATATGCTGCCTTAGTCTTACCTAATAACCTTGATGCATTCCCAGCTAGATACTTAAAATACCTTCCCAAGTACAATGGAGAAACTGGTCCTTCAATTGAGGACAATATTCAAGCTTTCCTAGACTTTGCAGACAATATGAATATTGAACAAGAAAGTGTTTATATGATATTGTTTGTACAGTCACTTAAAGGAAATGTGAGGATTTGGTTTAGGCAGTTACCAGCAACTTCCATTAGAAATTGGGAACAACTTACAACCATATTTAAAAATCAATGGGGTGTGAAAAAGGATCCTCTTTACTTCCTCATATAATTTGAAGAACTTAAAAGGAACTTCAGTGAACCTGTGTCATATTTTATCAAAAGATTCAATAAACTCTATCACAAAATGCCTGCTGATTGTAAGCCCCCTATAGCATAAGTTAAGTCTAGATTTTCTAAAGCTTTTGATGATGAATTTATTGTTATGCTACGAGAGAGAAATTCAAGAACTCTTGAAGATATGCAAACAAAATATATAGAAGTAGAAGCAAATAAGGCAACCTCAACTTCTTTAAAACTTAAGGAAGAAAAGGACCAAAGAAAACTCAAATTTGTTCAAGAAGCCTCTAGTTCCTCTAAGACTAAATGAGAAGACTCAAAAATAGATGAAATAAAATCTCTTCTTAGAAACCTATCAAATAGGATTTCAAAGATTGATACCTAACCTAGGACAATACAACAAATAGTTACTAGACCCCAAAACCAAAATCAAGGTCAGTATAAAAGAAATCCACCACTACAAATTCTTTAGAGACCTAGAAATGATCAACAGGTTCCTACTCCTCTATTGATAGATGAACAACAACCTGATGATAATACTATGACAATTACTAAAGAAATTAATAGTATGGACTCTTCTTCCAATCAAACAGTCATCATTCCTCTCTCACAATAAAATCAGGTTCAAGAAGATCAAGAAACTTCAAAGGTCACTAAATATGATGCTTTCTCTGAATTTTTAATTGCAAAGTTAAATAAGAGGTATGATCTTTGTTGGCATTATGAGACACGTGTTGTCCTTGATGGAAAATCACTCAGATGATAAATTATAGTGCAGCAAATTTATTTTCAAGTTCACGTAATTTTATGCAGAGAAAAGTTTACTTCATGTAGAGAAAAGTTCACGGAATTTTATGCAAAGAAAAGTTTATTTCATGTAGAGAAAAGTTCACGTAATTTTATACAGAGAAAATTTTATTTCATGTGGAGAAAAGTTCACGCACTTTCATGGTTGGTTCATGGTATTAGTCCCATAGTTTTTGATCCTATGGTTTTGGCCCGTGGTATTGGTCCATGATTTGAGGAAGAGCTTACCTATATAAAGCAAGGGAGATCATTTGGCTTGGGCATGCTTTTGGGTTGAATATCTTAAGATCTGAAATATTGGGTTATTGTTTCAAAAGCTCGATCTATATGAAAGTGAAGTGGAAAGCGGATCTGTGAAGGGTGATCTCTCGAGCGCTGCAGCTGTGGAAGTGCAGAGGCGCCACAGAAGGCGCAGTGCGGAGACGCCATAGAGGCGCCACAGAAGGTGCAGTGCGGAGGTGCCACATAAGGCGCAGTGGGAAGGCACCACAGAATGCACAGTGCGGAGACACCACAGAGGCGCCACAGAAGGCGCAGTGCAGAGATGCCACAGAAGGCGCAGTGCGGAGACGCCATAGAAGGCACAGTGCGAAGGCGCCACAAAAGGCGCAGTGCGGAGATGCCACAGAGGCGCCACAGAAGGCGCAGTGCGGAGACGCCACAGAGGCACCACAGAAGGCGCAGTACGGAGACGCCACAGGCCAGAGAAAAGGAAGTTGCGTATCTGTCTTAAGATATTTTGTTGACTGATTTTTTGTTGATAAGGTGTTCTGGGTTTAGTTTACTGTTATTGTGGATCTGGTTATCTGGGTGACTTACTGGTATTTGATGATCATTTGATGTTTATGGGTCCAGTATGAAAATTGGATGAAACGTGGCCTTTCAGATTATGTGTTGTTCTTCAGTGTATCCAGTATGAAAATTGATGAAACGTGGTACCTGGAGGAGAGAAGATTGTAGGCCTGCGCCTACATACTAGTACCTAAGCTAGTACAAAAGTAAAGGGGAATCTTTGGAGCATTGTAGTGGGTAGCAGCCTGCGTACTAGGATCGGCTAGTACAAGAGCAAAGGGGGTTGTAGCTCTCGTACTCTGGTATAAGACTGCATCAGTACAAATATTGTAAAAGGATTTTCTTATTAAGAAGAAGATTGAGATGACTTGCAGCAGGTGGTTTCCTCCCGCATTGGGTTTCCACCTTATATCATGGTGTTCATGTGTGTGCCTTATGTGTGATGATCTATTCTATGTTACTGCATCTGTTAACTGATAATATGGTTGATAATGTTCTAATGCACTCATTGAAGATCGATTAACTTAATCATAAGAAGTTGTGGAAGTAGCATATATGAATCAGAGTTTGGAAATGAAAAAGTTTTATTAATGTGATAATACTTATTCACCCCCACCTCTCAGTGTTATTTCCAACACTCCCTTTAGTAAATGTGATAAGATATCCTAGGTCATATTGAATTGAATAAATGTTCCTGCATCAAACTATCGAGGTAAAAATAATTCATGGAATCACATTCATGATTCTTCCAAATACTTCTATTGGTTGTACATTCTGTGTCGCTAACAAACATGTTGTTATTGTAGGTGAATCTACTGCAATTTCTCCTCCTCCTAGATCTAAAAATTTGGTTTGTTGTTGTCCACTTGCCTCACTATCATGAACATCTTCAATAAACTTTTTTCTAATCTTGAACTTCCTCATTAACTTTATCTCCTTCACTTCTTGTAGCTGTGAATTTGCTACTGTTGTCCTCAATCTTCCAAGTTTCCATACTTTATTCTGCAATGCTTCACTTTCTTTGTTGATGTATATAAACATTCATAACTTGTCAATTTAAATGTCTAGCTTAGCCTTTTTCCAGAAAATGCTGCTAACACTGCTTACATGCAGTTGCAATTAAATTAAAAAACTTTATAGCTTCAACTACACAACTCTTCAACTTCCATTCTTCATCATCATACATCTTTTCAAATATGTTTAAGGCACTTTTTATCTCCTCCACAGATTTTTATTGAAATATTGACTTCCATTTTCCAAACTCTCTTTTCTACCTGCATTTGCACATAAAATAAATTTATTAAAACAAACATTACACCTTTGAAAGTCACTATCAATCATCAGAATGATTGTTTCCTTTCCTTCACCATTAGCTATAAATGTGTAGTATTTTTTCTCTCCATTTCCATTAGTTTCTCTATGATCCTCTTATTCATGTTTTGCATCCTATTCATAATCTTTACACCTTTGTGGTGGATATTCTCCATTTTGACTTTTCCCCAGAACCTCTCTCATTTCCCAATGAGAGATATGATTGCCCCATAATCTCATTTATTTATTTCCAATGAATATTTTTCTCTTGTTGTCTAATATCAATTTAATTATATGCCTCATGCATCTTTTCTTATTCATGCCTCACGTCAACAATCCTTATGCAATCCTCCTCAACCCTTGGATTGACTAGCCATTCTTCTAACATCCTCAATTCTTCATTAAAGTCTGCATTTCCTTCTTCTGGTATATGGTTGTCATTTTTTATTCTACGTGTTGGAATATTCTTGTACAATTCATCATCATTTGTACCTACGAACACATAATTAGTTAGAAAATGAAAATACTCCCCTATCTCTTTAGATGCTTTAAACATATTTCTTTATTGGGTACTTCTAATTATTGCTCCATATCACATTTCTTCAACAACTTTCCCAATAACTTGGTTTCTATTATCAAAATATGTCAGTGTCACATCTAAATGTTTTCTTTCATCTGCTTGGTCCTCCTTATGGTTGTCTTCATAAGAAAACATATCCATGTTCATTGCAACAATAGGTTCTTGCAATTGTTCTCCCATAGTTGCACTTGTCCAATGCGTATGATTTCCATTCTAGTTTCCTTTATAAGACAATTGTTCTCTCCATTTTTTGTAATATAATTTTGATTCTATTTTTCTCCAATGCTTTGACAAAATATTCCTTCATCTTCCTCCATCCTTATGACAATTTATACTGACTTTCCATCATCTCCGGTATTTGTAGAACATATATTCATACACAAATTGTTGGTTTCAAAAATATAAGGCTCTCTAGCCTCCTTTGATTTCTTAATTATCATATATTCATATTGATTTGAACCTTTAAAAAAATTAGTAAGCATCATCATCATTAGCATCATCATCCTCCCCAAGGAATGATCCTTTCTATGGTTCACAATATTGAACTTCTTTCTCCTCATACTCAACTGCTACAAGTTGACCCTTTTCCTTAAACCAAACACTCATAATGTGTCTTAAGATTCTTTCTCAAATTTCCTTCAAATAGTTTATTAACGAGCCATGTAACATGCTTCTTCATTCTCCATCCATATATGGTTTATTCATCCTCATTCTCTTGTAGCAACATCATCATTACACTGACCCTTTCCTTTAACTCAACAACTTCTCTATCAAATTCCTCTTGACTCACTTGCTTTTTTCTTATGCCAATTACCCTAGCATCTTCATTCATATTTTTGTGTGTTTTCTTTGATCCCTTTTCATGACCATGAATAGTCATCTTTACTCTTCCTCTGTGAACTTCTACTTTCTACTTGTGAGTTGCACTAAGCCTCTACAATAACAAGTGTATTTCACCTTGATACGCTACCTCACCAAGCTACTCCTCAACCTATTATTTTGGTATTCTTGGTTCTCTCCTATGAAACCTTATGAGATTTATCGGCTCCTTTTAGGCATTTTCAATTTACTCACTTATCCCAAGAGCTTCACCTGCTCCTTTCTCCGGAAAACTCTACACACATTTGCAACTATGGAATTTTCTAAAACATTTCTACCCAACCTCATATAGAAATTTGTATAGTATTTCTCTCTCTATTAAACACTATCTACCACATTTTCCTTTTACTTATTTCTAATTGCAATCAACAATTTCTCTGCTCAAATTAAAATGAAAATATAAATACCATGTTAGATCTAATAGACTTGCACTTTCAAGAACTTCCTGAGTCCCTTTTCTTTAAACCCCTACAAAATTCTTTCTGCTACTAGCCATTATAACTATCATTAAAAATTATCCCCAACTCTCCTCCTTCATTGGAATTGTCTTCTCCCTTGTATCAAATCCTCTATGCTCTGTCTCTTTAACAAATCCTTCATTCTTACTTGCATATCATATATCAACATATACTCATATATATTCGAAAATAAAATAAATCCATTACCTCATGCCCAAAGTCTCTTATGTTGGTATATTTCTCTTACTAGTTTCTTTTATTGAACTCTCACCTCCTGCCTTGGGTTCCACCATTAGCATTTCTTACTATGATAATTTCAAATATCTAGAATATTCAAATGAGTGTTTTAATTTATTTGATACCACTTTGATGTAGAATACATGCACTCTTCAACTAAACATGGTCACCCAAATCAATATTCCCCTTTAACCCCTTGGATTTCTTTGATCTCATTGTGGGAGAATCCCACATTTTTCTATTAAATCAAGAATATGGATCTAGGGTTAAACTTTCAAACAATGTCGTCACTTATTTTCTTACCCCAACCATATAAAAAGGCATATTTGCGCACAATCCTCAATTGTTAATCCCTAGGCTCCAAGGGCTTAACCTGACATCAAGTCATATGATTAGGATACAGAACCTCAAATTAACTCTAAAGGAACTAAGTTGTTTGACCACCCATGACCACTCACATTTTCTCTCTTTAACTCGACGGTAGGGAACATAACTGGTGATGATGAATAGGGATGATGTTGGTAAACAAAATTTCAATTTCTTTGAAACATCCCATCTATTGGGTTCGTTAGTTGATAGGACCACCTCATCATTCATCGACAGTTGACAATCCTTTGACTTTTCTTATTAGACTAGTGGTGGTAGATGGTGTTGTAGTTTTTGCAAAGGGTTTTGTCTACTATATATGTTATTGATAGAATTTCCTTCACACAAGATTGCCAATGTTTTGCAACACTCACACTTTATCATTAGCTGATGGTGGTAGATAGAGACTACAACTATTGTGGAATAGTTAATTTGTCAGACTCATTAATTGATAGGACCTCCCAATGATTTTCAGATAGGTTGGGAAAAGGCCTCATCACACAATTCAATGATATATATGGTGGTTGATCACTAATAGATGGAAAACATAAATAGGTAACTTAACATTACATTGTTGGGTTGTGTTATATTCTTTCCACGACTACCCCATTTGCGGAAGCCCTCCTATATGTTGCACCAGGCACTGCCGGAGGGTCACATGGGGGTGGTTGCACCCCCCTGCTGGGGGGTATGTAGTGGGCGGTAGCCCCCTTACACGGGGAAAATTTGTTTGGACCCTATATTAGGTGGACGGACCTACCTATGGTTTTGTGCATGGATTTTGCACATGGTTTTGGGCATGATGGTTTTTTGTCTACGGTATTTTATAGATTCGGTCAAGGGAACTACAATTATGTCCTAATCCAGGGTTAGTGGATTGGGGTTTATGGATGCTTTGAAATGTATATATATGTATTGTAACATTAAAAGGAACATAATGAAAAATCAATCTGGTAGTCCCGGTTTTGGGATCCAGGGGAAATCTCTGTGTATATCTGTTTTATGTTTTATGCTCTTGCCATTGTTTATTTTTTGTTTTTATAATTCGTATGTAGGTAATTTTTGTACAGGCTTAAAACCTACATTTGGTATCAGAGTTGTTTTGGCTTCAAGGGGATGCCTTTTATACTAAAGGGTTTCTTCTCAGGCATGTGGTAGACCCTGTTCAGTGGGAGATCTGTGGGATTGATTCTTGTGGAGAAAGAAAATGGTGAGCAATGGAAAGATAAAGATCAAGAAATGTATTGGTCAGAGTTTTGAGTTGTGGAAACTCAATATGGAGGATCTGCTAGTGGATAAAGATCAGTGGATCGCAATAGATCCAGGTACTAAACCAACAACAATGTCAGCTGAAGACTGTGCAGAGTTGGATCAGAAGGAAAAGAGCACAATATGATTGTGTGTCTCAGATTCATTATTGCTAAATGTATCAAGGGAAGCTTCGGCAAAGGATTTGTGGGACAAGTTAGGGAATTTATACTAATCTAAGTCTCTGGTGAATAAACTATGCCTACGAAAAAAGCTGTGTAACCTGAGAATGAAAGATGGAGACTTAGTGACAGAGCATGTGAACACATTTATTACTGTGGTAAGCCAATTATTATCTATTGATATTAAAATTTTAGATGAAGATAATTGCATCAATTTGTTGTGTTCTCTACCATATTCGTGGGATAGTCTGGTTGTTGCAACAGGTAGCAAAGCAACTACCTTGCAGTTTGATGAAATAGCCTCATCCTTGTTGTCAGAGGAGATGAGACGGAAAAATATGGAGGGCCAAAATGGTGATATCTTGTATGTATGAGGATGGTCCCAGAACATAAACAAAAATAAGTCCTTGAGTGGGAGATCTAAATCTCCAGGAAAAGCTATAAAGGTGTGCTAGAAATGTGGAAAGGAAGGGCACTTCAAAAGGGACTGTAAATCTAAAGCTCCTAAGAAAGGAAAGGTATTTGATTATGCTCCTTCTGCAGAGGCAAAAAGCACCTTAGATGAAGGTGGGGACGTGTACTTGGCTTCTTCTTCAAGTACATATGTAGACCATGAGGCATGGTTGATTGAATCAAGTGCATCCTTTCACTTCACTCCCCATAGAGAGTGGTTCTGCGAGTATGATAAATATAATGGTGGTGATGTATTCTTAGGGAATACATTAGGGGAGTTTTCAGGTCTAAAATGGGCCTCCTTACGAAATTATAAAATAATAGTCGAAATAATAAAATAAGATTATATTACATCATCAAATTTTAGAGGGAAATAAGAAAAAACTATTTTCTCAACTCGTATTTTAACCTTACCTCCGTATGGGTTTACTAAAATTTCAAGCGCAAAAACTTGTTGGATGTAAAATTTTATTCCTCATCCAAGGAGTACCCATGTTGCATACTTTCGATGGACCCTACTACATGAAAAATGAGAAATACATGAAAATATGTTATTTCAATCACGATTTTCATGTATTTCTGATTTTTCGTGTAGCAGGGTCCATCAAAGTATGCAACAGGGGTACTCCTTGGATGAGGAATTAAATTTTGCATCTAATGAGTACTTCTACTCAAAATGCGAGTAAAACCTTAGGGAAATAAGTAGAGAATAAGAGTTGAAAAAATAGTTTTATCATCTTATTATTTTTTAATCCTTTTGCCTTTTTACTCCAAAAATGGTGAATCATCCCCCATGGTTGAAATCATCATCTTGAATCATATTGGTTCTTATAAAGTTTATTTTTGTTGTACATTTTTCTTAGGAGGCCCATTCTAGACCTCAAAATTCCCCTAATGACAGGAATTCTAGAATCATTGGTCGCGGAAAAGTCAAGTTGAAGTTGTAAGGTGGAAGGATTAGAACACTTTCGGGTGTTTTGCATATTCCTGCATTGGCCAGAAATTTTATTTCTGTAAACAAGCTTGATGATGCGGGTGTAAAAACAGTGTTTGAGAAAGATACCTGCAGGATGGTTCAGGAAGCAATGGTATTGATGCAGGAATTTGGATTGAAACTCTCTACAAGCTTCAAGGTAGCACAATTATTGATGGGTGCAACAGTTTTGTGGTCCCTGAAAGTGGGGAAAAATTCTAGTGGTCTCTAGAGAAAAGACCATGTTATGGGATCAAAGGCTTGGACATATTGGAGAGAAGGGCCTTCGAATACTTCATGGTAATGGTATGGTAGAAAGTATGTCTAACATCTTTTTGGATTTTGATTTCTGTGAAAATTGTGTATATTGGAGTAAGAATCAGGTGAGTTTCTCCTCTAGTGCTAACAAGGTGAAATAGATATTAGAGCTTGTGCATAGTGATGTGTTTAGACTTGTTTCAGTTCCATCACTAGGTAAGTATGTGTACTATGCATCATTTATAGATGACTTCTCAAGGAATACATGGATATATTTACTCATGAATAAATTTGAAGTCTGTGACAGGTTCAAAGAATTTAAGCTTCTGGTGGAAAACTAGACAGAGAAGAAGATAGAGGTGTTGAGGACAGATAATGAAGGAGAGTTTTACAATAAGGAATTCAAATATTTTTGCAAAAATTGTTGTATAGCACGGAAGACGACTACTCCATACACACCTCAGCAAAATGGAGTTACAGAAAGAATGAACAAGACATTGATGGAAAAGGCAAGAAGCATGCTTAGTGGTGCGAGATTAGGAAAGGAATTCTGGGCAAAGGCAATGGAGACTACATGTTACCTGGTCAATAGATCACCTTCATCAACGTTGGAGGATAAGACTCCACAAGAGGTATGGAATGGTAAGAAACCTTCTCTTTCACATCTGAGGGTATTTGGATGTGACCCATATGTACATGTTCCAAAGGAGAAAATAACAAAGTTGGATAGTAAATCGGAAAAGTGCATCTTTATTAGGTATAAGGATGGTTTAAAAGGTTATAATCTTTGGAACCCAGAAAAAAGGAAGGTTGTGTACAGCTGAGATGTGGTGTTTATAGAGGTGAAAGATGTTATTAAACTTGAATTCCTACCAAAAGGAACCTAAGAAGATAGAGTTTGAGCTAAAGGAGGAAGAATCATACTCTACAGCAGAAGAGGAATCAGAAGATGAAGAGCCACAAACTCTGGATGTGAGAAGATTAGTTTGAGAAAGAAGGCAACCAGAAAGGTATAGTCCATCTGCTTTCTATTCAAATTTTTCTTTATCTATTACTGATGATGATCCCAGAATTGTGAGGGAAGCAGTAGATTCAGATGATGGAAAACTTTGGAAAGAGGCCATGGTTGATGAAATGGTATATTTGCACAAAACTAAGGCTTGGGATCTGGTAGGGTTGCCGGTTGAAAGGAAACCCATTGGAAGCAAATGGGTGTTTAAGAAAAAGACGAATGCAGAAGGTGAGGTGGAGAAATACAAAGCTCGATTGGTAGAAAAAGGTTATTCCCAGGTGTCGGAAATTGATTTTGGTGATATTTTTTCTCTTATTACCAAGGTATCTTCTATTAGATTACTTTTATCTATTATTTCTACTTTTGATTTTGAGGTAGAACAAATGGATGTGAAGACAACATTTCTTCATGAGGATTTGGAAGAAGAGATCTACATGAAGCAACTAGAAGGCTTTGCAGTGAAGGGTGAGAAAGAACTCGTATGCAAGTTTAAAAAGTCTCTATATGGGTTAAAATAATCACCAAGGATGTGGTATCAGAATTTTGATACATTTATACGAGGACTTGGCTTCACCAGAAGCAAAGCAAATCACTATGTGTATTTTAAATCAATTAGTGACCATGTTATCTATCTGGTCTTGTATGTGGATGATATGTTACTTGTTGGAAATGAAAAAGAAATTATCTAGGATTTGAAGACCCAATTTTCCTCCAAATTCGACATGAAAGATCTTGCTACTGCAAACTATATTTTGGTCAGGAAAATTAAACGAAATCGGGCAAAGAGGAAGCTATAGTTAAACCAGAGGAAGTATGTCGAGACAATACTACAGAGGTTTAATATGCAAGATAGTAAATCGGTGAAGATTGTTATTCCTGTAGGTGTAAATTTATCTGTTGAATAGTGTCCCAAGAAAAAAGAATAGGAAGAGGACATGTCTCACATTCCATATGCAAGTGTTGTCGGTAGCTTGATGTATAAAATGGTCTGTACTAGACTAGACATTGCACATGGAGTGGGAGTATTGAGCAAGTTTATGTCAAAAAAAGGAAAGGAGCACTAGACAGCAATGAAGTGGGTTTTCAGGTATTTGCCTGGCACTAGTGATTATGGTTTGTTCTACCAAGGAAGACCAGGATTGGACAGAGTTTTGGACATATGTGCCTTGTTGATGCGAACTAGGCTAGAGATTTGGATCAAAGAAGATCTGCAAGTGGGTATGTTTTTAACCTATTTGGAGGTGCAATTAGTTGGATAAGTAAGAGACAGTTTGTAGTGGCACTTTCAACTACAGAGGCAGAATACATGGCAGTGACTCATGCAAGAAAAGAAATAGTTTGGTTGCAAAGATTGTGTGCAAGTATGGGGTTAGTACAGTGACTCGCTATTAGGATAGAATGTGACAACCAAAGTGAAATTTTCTTGGCAAAGAACCCTGCTTATCATTCAAAGACAAAGCGCATTGATGTTTAGTATCACTTTGTGAGGGATATGGTTGAGGACAAAAAAGTGTTGCTGGTAAAGGTGGACACTTTGAAGAATACTACAGATGCATTGAAAAAGTCAATGACCATTGAGAAGTTCTCTTGGTGTAGAAACAATGGGCGTTGCAAGGTTGGATCAATGACTAAGTTCTCTTATGGAAAGAAAACAACAAGTGGGAGAATGTTGAATTGTGTTATATTCTTTCCATGACTACCCCGCATGTAGGGCATTTCCGGGGGGGTCATAGGGGGGCTGGCTGCCCCTTGTGTTAGACGGTAAGTAGGGGGGCTGTAGCCCCCTTGCACGGGGTCTAGGTTAGCACCCTAGGAAATGTTTTTTGGACCCTATATTAGGTGGGAAGACCTACCTATGGTTTTGTGCATGGATTTCACACATGGTTTTCGGCATGATGGTTTTTTTTCCATGGTATTTTGTAGATCTGATCAAGGGAACTATGATTATGTTCTAATCTAGAGTTAATGGATTGGGGTTTATCGATTCTTTGGCATTTATACATATGTATTGTAACATTGAAAGGAACATAATGAAAAATCAATTTGGTAGTCTCGGTTTTGGGATCCAGGGGAGAATATTTGTGTATATCTGTTTTATGTTTTATTCTCTCGCCAATGTTTACTTTTAGATTTTAGAATTCGTATGTAGGTAATTTCTATATAGGGTTAAAAACTACACACATTAATTGATGAACTTTTAAAAATAAGTTAGATTGGCTGAAAAATGTATGGTTTGTGTCAATTCTTCACTAACTCTGGTGGTGAATGGTCGATAGAAAAATGGAAGTAAATGAGAAAACTTGTGTTATTTTTCTCTGACAAATTCTCGTCAAAAGGCACATATCAGAGGCTTCAATTATGACAAAGTTTCCAATGCCAAAGGTAGAAAACTAATAGACGGCAATACTCTTACAAATAATTTGGTGTCATGTTAAATGATGTGAAGCTTCAAAAGACTTGGTTTTGTTTCTCCTCTTCATTATATACTTTGTTTCTTGTCAAGGCCAAACTCTAAACAACACCACTATCAAAGGCTTAGACTATGAATATGGTATTAATCCTTGAATAATATTGCAATAATTGATCTTGTGACCAATTAGGCTCATTTTGCTAATTACAATAACAGGTCCTATACTCAAATCATCCACATAGCATAAACATATAAATTCCAAAATTCAAACACACACGATGGAGGATATTCACACTATCTTTGTTAGCACAAATCTATACAATTATGGCCTAATTACACAAATCATTGGCCTCTCCTCTCTCTCAAACCTCTCTTGTTCCTTTATCCTCTCATGGTTGTCTCTTATTCTATTCCTCCTCTATTATTTTATTTACAAATTAGATCAATTATAAACAAGGGTGGTTTGTTAAGATACTCTAAAGATGGATCTAATCATCCTTACATTAAAAATATCAAATATGAGCCTAAAATCTCTAACTCCTCAAAAAATCTCATTAAATGGTGTAATACATGTCAACGAGGAAATAATCCCTCATTTCTTAAATAAATCTCTATTTCAACTAGAAAATAAAATCTTATCTTCAATAACATTAAATTCAATTAAATTCAATTAAGGGAACCCAGTCCCTTTAGTAAATGTGGTAAGACCTTACAGGTCTTATTGTCTTGAAGAAATGCTCCTACATCATGACCAAATAAATTTTAGCAACCAATTTTAGATTTTATATATGTCCACTTTAAGTCATTTTACTTTTCTAGAAAATTTTAAATGGAAATAGTAAAAAGATGGGGTTATGGTACACCTTTGTAGCTTTTAGGGGTGATTTTTGCAAGGGAACACAATTTTTGGTGGCATTTTTTTTATGGGAAATGTTGCTTTTAGGGGATAAAAAATGTGTTGGGGATTTTTTAGAATGAAACTTTGACATGTGTTTCAAACGAGGATAGTGGAATGAATGGTGTCGCCCATATTATTTAAGGTGTATCTTGGCACCTTATGATTTTGGCATAAGCATAACATGTTTGGGTGATAACACCAATAACTAGAAAAAACTTTTAAAATTCACTGAGCGAGCCAATCCAACTGACAAGAACATCAAAGATACAAAGTTTCCCTAAAACTATGCAACTAGATTGACAGAGAGAGGGGATGATACCCTATTGACCATTTTGAACCAAACATACAACCTTCACACTATCTTGCATAATGCCCATAATATTAGTCCTTTTATCTCAAAATTTATGAATGAAAAATAATTAAATCATAAGACCACATAAAACATAGACTACAGAGCAACAAGGTTGAAGAGAAAAGTAACTTCCTTCTTCAATTTCCCATAAATCTGAATATTTGAAAAGAAATACTAGAGAGCCAAGAGATTGAGGTACTGAGCCCAAATGAGGATCCCACAACTATTAACTTCCATACAAATTCAAAACGAAATCCACCTTAAAGAAGAAATGATCAACATTCTAGATAACTCTTCTAATGACATGCACCTATAGTCTTGGGATAATTAATTCAAAACCACAATTTATTCCCATTCCCATCATCCTACACACCTTACTCCCGCATTTCCAATGCAAACATTTGCTACTGAATTCATTCGCCAAAGTCAAGGGAAAGAATCATGTGTGAGAGAGCACTACAAAAGAACACCTTGTAGCAAAGGTTTTTATGGAACCTTTGTGAAAAATGTATCCCTTCTTTGTTTGTAGCAAAGGTGGGTGGTCGAAAGTTTACTAGTGTGTTTTACTCAAAATAACATTCCAATGCACTTGAAAACATAAAGCACTAGTGTGTAAAAAATAAAATGCATTGACATCCATTATTATAATAAAATATTATAATATCATTTTAATTTTTTCTAAATGTGTATCGGAACTCCGAACTAAATTAATAGCCCTAATGCACATATAAGATAAAAAATAAATTATAAAACAAACAAATTCTATGGTGTGACTAAAAACTACAATTGCATCAGTGCATGTACAATATTAGCACCATAAAAAACAATAATGGTGTTCTTAATAGTACTAAAAGTCCAACTAGTGCATTACAAATATTTTCAATTCACTAATATATCCTATTGTATGGAGCATCAATGTGATAGCAAACTCAACAAAAAAAACATTAACAACACATCTGATAGTACTATAGCTTCAACTTTTGTATTAGCAAAACCTTAGTGGTGCGTTAGGAATATTCTCATGTATAGGAGCATAGACATGTGTGTGTGTATCACCACATTTCAATTGGATTTATATTGGGTGGTTGAGAGAAATGATTGTTATCCTGGTCCACCTATGTTTAATTACCGCAAGTGACATGATGAGCTCATATTGAGCATATTGTTGTAATGGCTTCGAGGCCTTATTGAATATCTTACCCTTACCTACAAGATTTAGAGTGGGATGCTTTGTTACATGGGAGAAGTATATATCTAGACATCACATGCTTAAGTATTTCTCTTACAAAATATAAATTTTCATATTTAAAAAGATAGAATAGCATATTGGTGCGTTCATGTACATAAGAACACAATGACACATCTAGATGTTTGGTGCACTACAAAAGGGTAAAAAAAGAAAATTACAAATTAAAATTTCATTATACTTTTACTTCCATGCTTCCATCCAATCACACGAAGCCCTAATGTTCACTCTCCTTCAAAATTTACTCTGTTTCTAGTGCTCTACAATGATGGTGTTTCCTCGGTTTGATAGCTTTGCGAGTCAATTCAGTTCATTTTCAAACTTTGGAAAAGATTGCACATTTTCATTTTTCCTCTATAAGGATAATTATACCTCCTCATATGGAAAGAGACTATGTAAATTGTTTGTTACCTCCTTATTTTTAACTTTACTAGATTAAAATTTACATTTGGGCAAAAAATTAGCCATTTTTTACAATATTTTTTTAAATTTAAATTTCACGTGGTGGTGTGTTTTTTTATTTGAATAAAAGCAAAATCAATTGTGTGTTCTATCAATTTACAAGAAACGCTACTAGTAGTGCATTGAATGCTTATGCAGTCAATTTTGGATGATTTATAAGACTAAAAGCACCAAAATGTTTGGTACAAATCAAATTTTTGGTATGCATAATAACATTTGTAGCATCAATGTGTTTTTTGGGACTGTGTGCATTGGATTAGTATAGAGGCATTGGTGCAATATAACTTCTAATGCACTAAATTGATGGTGCATATTTTCTAAGAAAAGGCACCAATTTGCAAATCAGTGTTTCATGAATACATTAGAATGATTTCTCATCCTGTAATACTATTATACAAATAATTGCATGAATGTCATGCGACTAGATGTCCTAAGATTTTGAAAAACTCATTTTGTTGTTGTTTTCCTCAATTTTTCTATGTATTGATTCGACCTTGTTGTTTTTATTTGCATTGAAGGATTGGAAAGTGCAATAATTCTAGCGTGGCCATTCACACATTTTCATGAAATGCAAGTAGATGTAACATCCATCTCAGTCACATGGCTACTATTTTATCAATCCATACCCATTTTGTAGAACCATAATAGAGCAAAAGCGCCAATGCTATACAATCTAATATTTGAATTAGATGATATTATGTTGCAATAGAAATCTAATGGCTCTCTTTTAATGAAATTTCGAATACATACATGTATTCTAGTTAAAAATAGCAGTTGAATATGCTAGTGAGATATTTAATCACTATCATCAAATATCACTAGCTAACATGAAAGATAGCTTGCTTCCATTGAGTTTTGTAGTGTTGAGTGTAGAATGGTTCCCGGTGGAAACGCAGGGGTTTTTGATGGGACTTGCACCCAATGTGACTTGGGTAATCTCCTTTCCATGCAAAGTTTCTGAATAGCCTATTCATTAATAAGAATAAAGGTTCATTTGAATTATGAGCTTTATTATCTATTTTTATATCAAATATTTGTAAGTCTTAGTGAAAACCTCTCAACCATGGTGAAAATTTAGATACCTCACAAGTCACAAAGAGAATAATGAATCCTAGTGAGATCTTTCCAACAAGGTAGGGGCTTTGCTTATAGTTGGACTTGCATTCTACATTGGATAATCTCTTCCCCGTATAATGTTTTTGAATATTTTATTTAATGATAATCATGGGGTTACACTTGATCTTTATCAACAATTCATTTATCAAAAGTGATTGGCGCAAAAATCACAACCATGGTGAGAATATGGATACTTAAATCTCCAGCGATAGTGGTATGTCCGAACCTAGTAAGCTTATTGCAATTGACCTTAATTTTCCTCAGATCATAATTACAATATCTCAAGAGATAAAATATTTTCATTCCTATGTGATTGTAAGGGTATGAATATTTATCCCTTGCAACAAAATGCACTATAATTTTCCCAAAAGAAAAGTGAAGTCTATGAAGGAACCTATTTCACATGTCAAATTTGCAGTGGACATAGGCAAGTCACCTTCTAAAATAAATAACAATATGTAAAACTATTGTATTGCAAGTGCACTTGGTTCATATGCTCTTACTTGTAGGATATCTCTGATGATTATCTCTTTTATCACCATTATGATTAAACATAAACATGACTAGGGAAAAGTTAGCCTTGAGGGAAGAATGATTTATAGAAAATAATCTTCCTATATGAATCATATCCATTTTATTATGTTGGTTTCAGGCACCATGAGGCTTTTGGCACAGGATGCATAGAAAACATGATAATAAAATCTGTCATGTAAAATATGGTTGAATAAAACATTCACAAATGCATTTTCACTTATAGACGTGAAGAAGGCATGACATATCTTGGCATATGTGAAGGAAGCTAAAAAAATCCCCTTCTATTATGAGATCTTAAAAATTGACTCCTACCATCCAGGTCAAAAATCTTATTGCCCCCCTACTTGATCCAACATAATTGTCACAACACAAGATGTTAAATATTACATAATTTGATGTACCAAATTCCAAGGCTCATAAGCTTCTTTATTATATTATTCACTTATTTTTCTCTTTCTTATTACAAAAACACATAAAGGAAAAAATAACAAAAGAAAAAATATTCCTGGAATTCAAATTTCAGAAAACTATAAGGCATTGACAAAAGCTAGGATGCTAGAACAATATATTTAGTTTATATTGATGTAAAATTCAATCATCTTTCAAAATTATAGGGAAAGGTCTGTATATCATCTTGTTTTAATTGTTTTTTTCTTCTCATTATGGTCCTTATCTCATACTATATGTCCATTCTTCATCTAAGTGAGGCAGTGTGCCCAAGCTTAGCCTAAATATAACTTGTTTAGATACTCTTTAAAATTAGGAAGGTAAATGGTTTTAAATGCTCATAAATGTTGATTTTAAATATTTTCCATGTGTTCATCATCATATAAGTGCAAGAGAACATGTAAATGTGACTTACAATCAAAGTAGATTGACTAAGATGTATTCAACATAGAAAGATATTCTAGAAATATAAAAAAACATTTTTTATTAGAGAAGTTTCTATACATTTATCAATATTTTTCAAGTGTATCTAAGCATTCATGTACAAGTTCCTAAATACTTTTTTTTTAGTTGTCATATATGTTATTTGAGCTTCAAGATGCCATATTTTTTTCTCTTAGTTCCATTTACCCTAGTAGTTGCAGTGTTAGATCCATTTTGGGTATAGACATATTGCAATCATCTTGTAGATCATAAAGGAAGGTGAAGTGTAAATCAAAACTAGTTCCAAAATCACCATCTTGAATTTCATATATATTTCTCGAGATGAAGAAAATTAAAGAAGAATTCCTTAAAATTCTTTGAAATCTTTGTCAAAATCATATCAAAATCTATAAAAATTACAGAACTATGCAATATGAATTAACAAAAGATGCATATAAAGGGTAAATTTCAACCTATATACAAGTGAAGGTAAGTAAATTCATCAACAAAATTTATGGCATTATGCAATCTTGTATCTAAGTCCGATACAATTCCATGTATGCTTGCATATTTAAGTTTCATGCTTCTTACACTTGATTTTCTCATTGATTCATGCTTTCTCAGTTCCTAAATCTATATTTCCTAATTGTAGATAGAGTGTGTTTGATCTAGTTGATAGAAGGAAGGTTTTATCTTTGGTTTAGTTGTTAGAAGTTAGATTTTCTTTGTGGATTTGGCTATTTTTATAGCCATTGAGTCATTATTGGGCACTGATTCTCTAAAAAGTCTATGTTTTGAGGATGCCACTCAAATTTCTAGACCATAATATAGTTTAATTTATGTGTTGGGGTTGTGAATGGCATAAATTACATCATGACCCAACTTTTGGTGTTTTTGTTTAACTTCTACAATATATATTAACAATTTTCCAAGAAGAATAATAATAAAATTTGCGTAAATTCTAAATGCTCCCAAAGAGTTCCCTTTCACACATAGTAAAAAATAACTATTGTTCTTGATTTTCCTGGTTCTGATATATTTCAAATTGTTTCACAATATATAATCTAAAAGACATAAATTTGATTCATGAAATAAAAATTGATTTGGGTTTCATTCCAGACTAGCAACATTCCATGATTTTGATCCAGATTTAAATAGGAACGCAACAAATTACAAATATAACCATACATACAAAGATGTAGCAAAAAGAATACTTCATTTCATTACTGTAAAATACTGAAATATGCTTACCAACAGAAATGGAAATAAACTAGTTAGGGCGATGGTAGCTTATCTCTGAGAAGAGATGTGGTGGCTACATGCCTTTGAACTATCTTACAATAAGGCTCAAAGGCCTATTTATTGTTGAGAAACAATGAAAAACCCTAAACATCCAAAAACCCGACCCTACGAGATGAAGCGCCAAACTATGGGCCCCGTTTTGGGTAAATTGGTACATCAACTTCCTGAGATCGTAACTTTGGCATATGATCTACGTTTGACGCGCACAATACCTCGTTAGAAATATCTATCCAAGGACTACAACTTTGGAAAAAGAAAAATCAGTACATGGTCTCATGTTGCTCCCAGTTTTCCCAAAAAAAGTCATTTTAGGGCCTCAAAACGGCTCCGGAAGTTTAGGACCCAAAAAACTGCTAAAAATAGTAAATTGTGCTACAATTAAGGAAACTAAAAACTGAAAGAAACAATGGTGGGGGTCCAAGTGGAATTGGCAAGTGGTCACCAATATCTACCTAGATTAGATTCATAATAACATAAATCAATATAGAAAGTTGTAAATTATTAACTAGAGACGACATACTTTTACTATAAGGGTTATGAATAACTTTTCACACTCATCATTGATTTACAAATATTAGAAATGAAAAAAAATTATAATTTTTTTTGCACTTATATCATGTCTTGTTGTCATAAATTCATCATCAATTGAAGGAGCCATATTTCTTGCATCATTTTCTTCTAAAAATGGAATTCCATTAGTAGCATTAGTCATCCATTTTCTTGCATCCAATATGAATCTCGCAAATTTTCCCTACAAGACTAAAATATGGTTGCCTTCCATAATTACTCTAAGGTTTCTATGCGATAAGAAACAATGCTTAGTGGTTTAAGGATTCATGGAGTGAGGAAGTCTAGATCACCAGGTTCCAATAACATGAGGAATAATATATTTACCAACAAAATCTTGACTGCTCATAATATAACTGATAAGATATACATAAAAGCTCAAATATTAAGGAATGGTTATTCGTGGCAAATTTCTATACTTGGATAATGGTAAAAACTTTGAAACTTTTGTGTCAATGTGGTAATAAGAAATAGATATAGACAATCGATGCAATGAATATGGGAAAAAAATTTCATCACTGTAAGGTTCATGAAGGTATCATATATCGCCATGCTGACAGTCAGATGTATTCACTTAAAGAACTGGGTTCTATACTTACATAGGTTGATTAGATATTATTATTTTCACTAGCATGCAATGTTCATATTTTGTGCAAGCTTACCATTGAGAATTTAATCTTATAAGTTAAGAAAAGGAAACTATTGCATCATGTAGTTGAGGTTCTATTTCTCAAGATTCCAATGTTGTAAAGAGGTCGTTGATGTGCTCATGATATTGATAGTGCAACAATCAACATTGTTACCTCTATTTGGAAAAATATCCAATTTGACAACTTGAGGTTAAATATGGGGCTTGACATGGAGCAAGGTCGAGTAAGAGGTGAAGAGATGAAATGACATATTTAGATATCACATTGACAATCTGTCAGTTACCTAATCAAGCCACTACACCTAAAAGACAACATCATGTAGAATCTAGTAAAAAGAGGATGCTTGTTTGCAAGATAGGTGTAAGTCATTCAAATAATTAAATCCAAGATGAAAGGAAGAGTTCTACTAGAAAATGTTTCATTGAAAAGTATAAATCCCCATTTAGAAGGAAAAATTCTAATACATTAAAAGGCAATCAAGGAAATGAAACTAATGGCAAGCTAGAGAGCATGGAAACGACTCTTGTTAAAAAAAAAATGTGAATAGAAAATGAATATTCATTTGATGAAATAACTCCTGAGTGCATGCCATTTCTTGGTATGAAAACTCAAAAGAATAAATTACATGTTTCATCCTAGGAAGAGATTTATAATGCATCCTTTGATCATGTTAACTCCGAGTCTTATGAGGAAAAGTTTTCCAACTATAAAATGCACTTAGATGAACTGGAAGAATTTGTAGCTAATCAAGGTGAAACCCTTGGTCCTGGCTAGAAGTATAAATTATTCACAAGAACACTTATTTCATATCACATGATAGGAAAAGATTCAATTCAATGAGGTCTATCATAAAACACCTTTAAAAAAATAAAAGTTTTAAAAAAATTCAGGTAAAAAAGAATCCAATGGTGGTATGTTCAGTTCTTTTATTTGTTTGAATACCAGTGGCCTTGAAGGAGAATTCATGCTTCAAAATTTGATAGTGGATCAGATTTATGTGAGTAATGATTTAGATTCCAAACAATATTCAATAGTCAAATATTTTATAAGGAAGCAAAAATAAACCATGTTTGTTGTTGTAGAGAATAGACCAAAAAAGGGTGCCAATTCCATTGTTAAGGGTTTTAATGAAATAAAAACAGAGCCCTTAAGTGGATCTTCTTAGCTAGGAATGGAATACATTAACACGAGACCTGTGTATGGAATTAATGGAACATAAATAAAGCCTTTCATTGGACCATATGACCTAGTAATGGAAGATGAAAATATGGGGGCCAAGAACATAGATAAAAAAATTAAGTATTCACAGTGAAAAAGATATAAATTATGAACAAAAATTGCATTGTATTGAGGCCTTGGATGACGTTCTAAATGCATCAAGCATAACTGTGGGAGCAATGAGTGTCATTATGAACGTGCTTTCTTTTGGGCCACTTGACTCTACCAATAAATTGCTTCAAAAAATCATTTTAAAGGATACTCCTAATAATAGTGGAATTCTTCCCATGAAGTTGATACAAATTATTTGGTTGCAGCCAATGTAATTTTAGTGTAATATTATATAAATTTAAGATTTAAGATTTATAGAATAAGATTTAAAGAAAAATAATGACACACAGACACTATTTTTAGATCAAAGCAAGTTCTCAAAGGATCTAGAAAGTCATGAATTTCATAATGATAACCCTAGCTCTTCCAAAGTCGAGGGCTTAAAACATAAGGCAATAAATTCAATGTGTCACAGAGATAAAGGTTCGAGGGTTGAACCTAGAACACATGTTCAAGAAGAAGTCCTAGATCCAAAAAATCAATCAGTCATGCCAAGAATAAAAACACCAAGATTCACTAAAAGAAGAGCTTCTCTCAATGTGAGTTTGTCTCCTAAATGTAAGTTTATAAGGAGCATGACTAGAAATATAATGTAGAAAAAGTACTAGTTATATCAAACAAGAGAAGGTAATCGAGGTAGAAGACTCATATGAACAAGTTAGATGAAAAAATAGTAAACTTATAATTTAATTTCTATTATATACCTGAAATGTACTAGCAAAGCTCCATCTGAATTGATTTAATGTAAAACATGGGATGACAATAGATAAATTGAGCTTAAAAATGCCTGCAATTCACATATATTGATTTAAAGGTAGATAAAGAATGATAAAAATAATAAAATAAATTAACAAACATTTTTACGATTAAATATTAATTAAAAAGACTCGATTGCATGAATTCCTGAGTGAGCTCCTCTTAGTTTCAAGAATAATTTTTTGGAGTAGTCAAATATTGGAGCAAATGTCTCATGATTTGATGGAGCAACAACAAAGTCAACATTGACTTTGTTGTTGCTCTATTGGATTGAAGGAGGTTTACTACAAGATTTTACAAATCCTAATTTATTCTCTACTAAACAGGGCCAACCACATGAAGGTGGAAGCTCTTATGGCCCCTCCCCTCACATCACTCTTAATTCCCTAATACCCAATATTTCTTCTAGAAAACAATTGACACTATAAAATGAAAAATTCATAAAGAAATGTATGTGGTTTTGTACATAAAGAAAGATATAAAAATCGTTCATTAACCTATAACATTAATTCATTCATTCATTCATTAATCATAGACACAAAACACTTATCTCGATAAATTTTATCATCAAAATTATATTTCATAAAGTGGTATGTGATGTTTCTAATGATATAACTATTACAATCATTTTTTTTTATTTTTTTTCGCTTTTGAAAAGAATTCAAAAATGAATTTATCAGTTACTTCTTCCCCTCTGGTTCTTATTGCCTGTGTAGCTCTCACTAACGACCTGGTCGTGTACTCACAACATCATCTAAGCTACTGCAAGAGGGGTGGATCATCAATGGCAACAAGAAAGAAATGTTAAATTGATTTTTTTGTTATTATTATTACAAGTATTTCATTGATAAAAAGAGCATTGGAGTGTTCTTTACTTGTTTCAGTAGCAGGGGCAAGTGTAGTAGTTTTGGATGTGGAAATATGTTCCTCTTATTATGTAGCTTTATATTCTATATGATTTGGAGTTGACACAAGAAAGGTTATAATTAATACACCATTTGCAATTAAATATTTTTAATTGTAATACATACTAAATTTTTCATAGAACATGACTTCCATTACTTAGTTGCACACCACCTTTATTGGATGTCATTCAATTGACACTAGGTTGTGTTTCTACATTGCTTGCCTATTAAAAATGCTTAAACACATTATTTTATTGCCAAAAATAATAATCAATAGATTGTACGCGTAATAAATTATAAGGATTCCTCATTTATTTTATTACCTATATGTTGATGAGTGTCAAAAGGTTTTGTTACACCCAAGCTTCTTCTACGTTCAACCATGGATTGATAGTTGTGCTTGTAAGCAAGCTCAATGTCTTACTTGGCTAGAGATTCATTGAACTCCAACCCCTAGAATTTTTCTTAAAAACATGAATTTTGGTTCTTCTATGCAATTAAATTAAAATTGTGAACAATTTGTTCTTTGGATGCAATTGATTTTTTTATACTTACAATTCGTGTGGCTAGTTTGGAGTAACCACTCGGGTCAGGTATGTGTTTCCCATGTTTTCGATTCTAGAATTTGTGGATTTGTATGTCTTTAGGAGCCTATATTGAAAAGTTTCAAGTATGTAATTAGATGTTGCAATGATGATAAAGCATCACAATTCCATTATTCGAAGTGTCACATACCTCCCTGAGCTAGGTGGTGTCTTTCTTTGTTTTCGGTCCCACTTATCCCTTGCATCATATAGGAGGACCTTCCACTTCTTTTATGGAATCATTGGAGGACACTCATACTTAGGATTCTTTTCAAGATGAAACATATATTGATCCTACAAATATTTTAAATATTTTCCTACTTTTGAGGTCACTGCAAACTTGTTGGAGGAACCATCACTGAACAGTCCAACTAACTTGCTAATGAGCTCATATTTTAACTTGGAACTTTGGGAATTCCACCCTAAGTGTATGGTGGACCCAAATATATCCGGATTCACATCATTCAAGTGCTTATCAAATGTATCATTTCACGCAAGATGATAATATCATTAGTTTAAAATAATCACACATTCTACATAAATTTCAATTAGATTGTACATAATAATTAAAACACTTCTTAAATACCAAATGATCTGGATTTAAACAGGAACGCAACAAAATACAGAGATAACCATATACACAAAGATGCAGCGGAAAAAATGCTTCATTTCATTAATGGAAAATACCGAAATATGCTTACAACCAGAAATGGAAATAAACCAGCTAGTGCGATGGTAGCTTATCTCTGAGAAGAGATGTCATGACTACATGCCTCTGAACTATGTTACAATGAGGCTTGGAGGCCTATTTATTGTTGAGAAACAATGAAAAACCCTTCACATCCCAAAACCTAACCCTAGAAGATGAAACGCCAAATTGTGGGCCCTATTTGGGTAAATTGGTACATCAATTTCCCGGGGTTGTAACTTTGGCATACGATCTCCGTTTGACGCGTATGATAGCTCGTTAGAAAGATCTATCCGAGAACTACCACTTTGGGAAGGGCAACATAGGTCCATGGACCCATGTTGCCCCCAGATTTCCCAAAAAACGTCGTTTAGGGCCTCAAAACGGCTCCGGAAGTTCAGGACCCGAAAAACTGCTAAAAATAGTAAATTGTGCTACAAGTAAGGAAACTGAAAAACTGAAAGAGACAGTTGTGGGGGTCCAAATGGGATAGGTTGGTGGCCACCAACATCCACCTGGATCATGATCTCATCAAGATCAACTTGCTTTGTTTCCTTCCATGAATCAACTCAGCATATGTCATATCTCCAAGCAGTAATAAAATCATTCACACCATATCATATGTGAAAACACCATAGTCGTCACATGATCTTTCTCATTATTATCAAGAATTGCATGATGTTTCAACAAGGACCTTCAATATATCAACCATGTATCATCACTAAGGAACATCCCCTACTTGATAAGCATCAACCATGAATATCAACATCTGTGAGTATCAACTATCATCATAAGGTAAGAACTCATCATCATTGACTAAGAAAGCCATGTCTTCGAATATCCATGTCTTCAAATAGCTATTTCTTCTTGCGACCTGCAATAACACCATTCTCTTGGCCAACCAACAATATGCAACTTGAGTAATCATCCATGCATCCATGAAAGAGATATCAATATGTATCTAGCAAACTATGAGCTCATGGTCATTTGTCAAGATTTCTTGATATCATCAACAACAATAATCTTCAACCGTGTGAGAGCCAATATCTATAGGAATCCTGTATCATGGCTGCATCATATGAACTTTATGAACCTTAGAAGGCATGATGACAGCAACATAAAAGAAATGAGTGGCTCATCATCAAATAATGAAGTTGTGTACTCAAGCTTTGTACTTCTCCTTGTCCTAATGAAGATCACCATGTAAGCAACATATATGTACTATATGCATCATCAAAAAGTCATTCACAATCATCCATAAATCTGATTTGAATACCTACTATGTGACCCCAATTATCATCTGAGATTTTATCATGGGCAACTCATAACCATAATATAGCAAGATGTATTATTTGGCCACATAAGCTTCATCATCATTGATTAGATACGAAAGACTTCCAAACATAATGTCAACAATGCTTTATTAGGAGCATAGCATGTTCTCCCCTTGAACTTGTTCATTGTCAAATTTGATCATTGCATATGTCCATGAGAAGTATCAAGGCATCATCACCAATCAGATATACATCAAGTTATCAACAACTTGTTAGGATCAAGACAATTCTAAATAATATCCACAGACTGTAGTCATCTATGACAGAAAAGATATCTGATAATTGTCTGAATCTTATCACATTAGTTTTTTTGAGACTGTCCCACAACATTTTTCTCACACTACATATACGCAACTTTGTAGCTTTGAAATCGCTTATATACGCGACTTGTCTTCATGAAACTTATGTATGAGATTTAGAACATTGAAGTTTCATACTTTTAGCTTCTCCAGAGTCTGTCATGTCTGTACACTATGCCATGCCACATTTTTCTAACTGTAGTTCCTTCTTCTTCCATATCTTCGAGTGTGATGATGTTTTCTCCTTTTGGTATGGTGCTCGATATTTTCTCCTACATTCATTTGCTATATGCACAAGCTTGTTACATGCATAACATCTTACATGTTTCATATTTTTTCTATAGCAATCAATGGATTTGTGACCAAACATATTGCAGGAAAAACAATATCCCTTAAAGTACATGTAAGCTGATGATCTTTCTGTGTGATGGTCTTGAACCATTATACTTCTGCATCTTGCTGCAACATGTCCAAGATTATGACATATAAAACATTCCACATTTTTCATTTGAGGAAATAACTGACTATCATTTCCATGGTTAAGAGTAAAAGATTTTCTTTAAAGAATTTCTTTCCTTGGTTGTTGATGGAGTTGACCTCTAATCTCCTTGTTGAGCATTTCAGGTTTTACATTAGAGTTCCTTGCCTTAGCTTGTGAGCTAGATTCACCTTCAACAGATTCATGGAAACCAAGACCAGATTTGATGGTAGGAGACCTTTGACTAGTAAGAATATCATCCAAAATCTTAGTACTATCTTGAAATCGTAAAAGCTTATCCTTTTCTTCTATTTTACCTTTTAGTATGTTTACCTCAACTTGATATTTCTCTTCCTTTTCAAGATACTGCTTCTTCATGATTTCTTCAGTTTTTCTTCCTTCTTCCACTTTTTTCCTTAATTCAAGAACTTCATTTTCGTGTTCTTCAAGAGCTTAGAGTAGTTCTTCATTCTGCTTATTTGATTTTTCAAGATCATCTTTTAGAGAGAGGATCTTAGCTTCAAGATTTTCATAGTAACTGGATCTATCTTTGAGTTTCTTTATTGTTGTGCTCCTTTTATTTACTTCATTTCTTAATGAGGTCACTTCATCCTGTATCTTTTGACATTGATCTTCCTTTTCCTTGTTTCCTTCCTCTAGTTGAGCTTTTAGATTGGTAGCTTCTTCTTTTAAGGCACATTCCCTTTTGTCTGATATATCTTGTTGATCTCTAATTTTGACTGTAAGCCTTTTAAATTCTGCCTCTATTGGCTATCTTTCTTTCTCACCCATAAGAGAAAATTCATTTGTTTCACTATCACTTTCATCATCTTCAAATGGATGGAGAAAAGTATCACCAGAGAATAACAAATTGATATCTGAAAGTTCTTTTGCTTGTTCATCTTCATTCTGAGGTGATTCTGAATTTGAAGAGTTGCTTCCACACAATCCCCAATCGATTCTCCCACTGTCATAGTTCCTTTGAGATGTCTTCTTCTTCTGAGACACTTTATTCTTTAGCTTCCTCCCCATTTTTCTACAGATATCCTTCAAGTGATCAAGCTTCTACCAAAGGAACTGCTCTGATACCAATTGTTGGAAATAATACTTGGGGGGGGGGGGGGGTGAATCCGTATTAGTCAAGTCAATAATATTTTTCTTTTCATACTCAAATTTGTATACGCTACTTCCATGTTGGTAACCCACGTGTACACGCAACTATGCTTAAGGAAACAAGCGTATATCCAACAAACTAATGATTTAGTTAATTCATCATATGTTGATATTTTAATATGTGCATCAATACTTTATTAGACATTAAACAGTAACCATATGCAGTTAATAACAGAGTAAACCATCACACATAAGCAACACACATGAACACCAAGATTTAAGGTGGAAACCCAATGTGGGTAAAAACTACCTGCTACTGTCGTCTTTGTGTTCTTTTAATAATAAGCAAATCTACTTACAACATTGTACTAGTGTAGACTCATACCAGTACGCATGATTCTACCTGCAAAAGGCTACAACCTTCTCTCGTTCTCCAGCTTCTACTGGAAGGGAGTTACAACCCCCTCACTCTTGTACTAGCCAATATATTTACTAGTATGTAGGCGCCGGTCTACAGAAGGCTACGACCTTCTTTCTTCATCCAGGGACCACGTTTCATAAATTTTTAGACTGAATACTCCTGGAAAACAACACCATAATCTGAAGGCCACGTTTCATCCAATTTTCAGACTGGACCCATCAACAATATTGAAGCTCAAATCAATCACCACAACCATCAACTATATTTGCATCAACCAATCACTGAAACTCAATCATTACTTTCTGACAACCTCTAAACCTCTGACACAACTGCAACAAACATTCATTCATACTTTAATCAACTTCAACAAATCAACTGGAACAGAGAGACCACTGTAGCCAGTACATAGATTTGTACCCAGAACACTGCATCATTAATCAGAACCAGCTGTAAACTCAAAGCCATGCATCAGAGTGTATATGCAACTTGGAAGAGCCAAACCAGCATGTATACACAACTTCATCAAAGCGAACCAGTGTATAGATCTACAAATACTTACTTATAACTTCGTTGCACTTCCCGACTTCAGACATACCAAGATCATCACATATAAAGGATAATTCATGTGTTAGCAACCAGATCTAGCCCCTTAGATCACATAATGATAAGTGATTATGATTCTTATCCTTTATTATATCTCATCCATAATTACTGAAGCAATTCACAATCAATCAATCTGAACGCTGTTACCAGAATGCAGTCACCAGAACATAAAGCAAAACCCAGATCTCTGAATCAACAACTAGAACCAATTGCAACTTCAAAAATCATAGTTCACAAGGTATACGCTACTTCGATGTGTTGAACCTGCGTGTATACGTGCTTTTACCAAAGTCAACTAGTGTATACATCTGTAAATATTCATTCATAATTTTGCAGTTATTCCAGACTTCAGCTATAACCAGATCATAATATTTATAGAACAACACATGCATTAGTATACAGATCTAGAATAAACATGATCAAACCATATAAAGATTATTTATTCCAAGCCTTAGTATCCCGATCCATCATTAGATCTTGTCCTCCATCAACCGCTAAGGCTCCTCCTTGGTTCAGATCAAGCAGAGCATCATAAACCCATAACCTGCATACTGGATCTCACACTTCATCAAATATTCAAAAAATGCTCGTGCACTCTAGCCTAATAATATTGTCCTCCTTATATAGTTTTATGCCTTTCTTAATACCATGGACCAAAACCACTTAGGACCAATAGCTTGGACCAAATACTTAGGGTCAATAACTCAGACCAGATACCTTGGACCAATACCATGAATCAAAATACCATGGACCAAATACTTCAGACCAAAAACTTAGTTTTCCAAGGTATAAGCACTTTTCCTTCTGTGAAAGTGTGTGTGTATGCTATACGCTCCTTTTGTTCTGTTAACCTACGTGTATACGCAACTTGGTCAAGGTGAACCTGCGTATACCCCTCTTTCTTCATTATGTGAAGACTGATATGTAATTCTTTGCTGTTTACCTGCTATACTGTGATCTTTCATCTAAGTGAGTTGCCTTCTGAACTGATTCCTTGAAGCTGCCCTGCATTTCATCACATCTATAAATATTGCTGCCATGCATTCTATCACATCTGATATGTCTTATGTAGATTCATCTAGTTACCATGTACAAGTGAGTTGTTCTACTACAAGTGGGTTGCCATCAAGTACAAGACATACATCATAATGCCAACAGAATGGTTTGCTATGTTAGGAGAAACATAAGGCACATCCTCTAGCTCTAACATTTGATCATAAGGTGACTGAAGTGGAGGTGTACTACCAGAAGGATCACCGACACCCTGACCATGATCCAATCAGGTAGTATTACTAGAAGCATCATGATCACCACCCTCGTCATCATGATCATGATCAATACCCTCATCATCATGATCACCACCCTCATCATCCTGATCTGATGTATATGCCATTGCATGCCCTGCATCCTTCATTTCTCCCAGCAGCCTACTAGCTCTGATGATATGACACATAAGAGACATCATCCTATGTGGACAATCCCTGTAGATATCCACAAACCTAGGATCTACGCTAATGTCATGATCCCTCGTAGGCTGGAATCCCTCCTCAACCAAAAATTTAGACAATTTGTTGCAGTAGTCCATCCAAAATCTAGATCACCCCTATGGGCCTAGATGCCCACGCCCCCTTGAGGATGTGCCTCACCCTCTTGGGCCTCACCCATCTCCTCATCCACTCCATCTAGTGGGGTAGGAGGCATTCTCCCACGGAATGTGTTAGCACTTGAGATTTCACCTAGGCTGAGATAGACAAACCTCAAAGCTACATCAAACCATTTCACCTCGTAGCTAGCCCTACGAGGTATGAGAAGGCTCTCTCGGGTCAAAACTCGGTGGATTTTGTCAATAGGATGAGTTGACCAATTAGGAACAAGGATTTTAGGCTAGTAAACTGATAAGGGGGATTGGTTTAGAGTTTTTGGGTTTTTTGGTGGCAATTGGAGGGAGTGCAATTCAGGGTGCGGGGATTGAGCTCAGTTTTTGCAGGTGGGTCTTTGGGGCAAGGTAGGAGTTTGTGCTGATGCCTTTAGCTGAGATAGATGATCAAGGAGAAAAGAAGAGAGGCTAAAGAGGGCAAACAATGACTTTGAATCCTCTCTAGACAGTGGAAAACATAAATATTAAACAAAATTGAAAGCTGAGCATGGCATGCATGAATTCAAACTTTATCACTTCTTTTGTTTAATTAGCAGCAATAGAATAAGAGATGGAACACATAACACACTTACAATTACAAGTAGGAAACACACCATCAGCACAATAATCCACAAGAATCCACAATGATGTCTGCAAAACCCTGGTCTTCCTTTTCCTCAAATTGTAAAGATACAAGTAAAAAATACAATAGAGCTTCTCCCTCAAGAGTCCAACCATGAAAATGAGTAAGAGAAGGCATAATATAGAAGATCTAACTCCTTTCCCCACCTCTAGGGGTCGAGCTCAGCTTCCTAGGAGCTTTTTTAACTAATTCCAAACTAAGCACTAGATAATAGGCAGTCAAAACAACTTGCCTTTAAAACTTAGGAAACCTATCCATGCATTAAATATTTACCATTTACATCAAGGAAACTTCTAGAAGTGTTCAAGGATAGTAAAAGTATCTAAGTGCCATGAAAATTACACAAAAATACATCATTTACATGCCTCAAAAGTCAACCAAGGTGAAAACAGTGTTTTGCTGGCCGAACTGGTCAAAACAGGCAAATTTCCTTGACAGGTCGCGCACATCACTCTGACTGGTCGTACAAATTCACAGCTCTGTTTGAGGGCCTTACCGGTGTCTAAATCAGGTACAAGATAGCTCGGTGGAAAGGTCTGCGAGTCTACTTTCCAACCCCACTGGAATTTTTGAATTTCGAGATGATTTGACCCCTCAAAAGTCATTTCTCCCAAGACAGCTTTCTGCAACTCAAAATAGGGGCAGAAAGTCAAAATTTGCATGCATTTTGAGCTTTTGGAAGCCCAAATCTCCATAAAATCTTAAACCCATCCATAGGCAAGTGTATTTTTGCATGAAAATTCCAAAAATGCAAAGTTTTCCCCGTTCTGAGTTGCCCCCATGTATGGTCGCGCGCAGGGTGAGACCAGTCAAATGGCCAAAACCTGTAAAATTCCCAAAAATACCAAAAATGCCTCAAAACTCTCAAAATTTCTTGAGTTTGCTGCTAGGAGGAGGCTAAGGAGTATCATGGTGAGTAGATACAGAGCGGGTTGGTCTTCTTACTCCCTTTGAGAGCCTCGATCAACCTCCTTTGAAGAATCTTCATCCTTGCCTTACAAACATGCATCCTTGCCCAATAATGATTCTTCATGTTCTTTAGCAGCTTCTTTTCTTGGTTGGCCTTTGCCAACAACCTCTCTAAGTGTGTATTCACCCGGATAAGCATGGATTCCTTCTCCTTGGGCAGCAAGTCACCGGGCCTCCTACGGTTGATGACTCGATCACTTCGAATCCTCCACAGCTCATCCAACTCTTTCTCATCCTCAAGTTTCTTGTTGCGCTGCTCAAGATAGTTTATTGTCCATTGGGCCATGTTGAGCTTTTGTTGTAACAAGCGGTTTTCCGCCTCTCTCTGTCGGATGATCTCATGCAAATCTGAAGTGGGGGAGCGAGCATCAAGATCAATGATGTCAACCTGTGTGTCACCGGCTCTCTCCTTCTCTACCATGGGTTGTTTTCCCTCCCGTACCGTTGATGGAGAACGCGAGGCCCCTTCCACCTGGTGTGGAGATAACACTCGCTGACCTGTAAATGATGATGGCGAGACCCCTTCCACTTGCTGTGGAGAAAGTACTCGCCGAGCTGCTGCAAACAAGGCCCTCGGGCCTTTCTGATATGTAA
>APFE030329190.1:0-10857 GCA_000404065.3 Pinus taeda
TATGAATGTTTTTGTATTTTTCTTAGTAGATGCTATCTTTTTGTTTTGATTTGTAGAACTGTTGTTGCATTTTGCCTATTTCTAGGTTCTTTCGGTGCACCGAAATTTGTTTTTCAATTTTAGTGGGGTTATTTTGGTGCAATGAATAACCTTTTGATTGCAGATAATCATATTTTGGGAGAACTGAATGGAAAGAAGTAAGGAAATGCCGGTGGCTATAGGATTCAGAAAATGAAATCGAGAGTTACAGGTACGTATGGATGTACCTTCTCTTTCGTTGATTTTTTAATCTCTTCATGGTTGAGTTTAGTGTATAACCTTTTCATTGCAAATATTTTAGATGCAAACATAATATGTTAGGAGAACTTGGCTTGCACCGTCAACGCCATTGTCGGCTTCTTGACGGCAAATTTCTGGGTTTATTTGATAGTCCGTCTATTGCACCGTCAACGCCATTCTCGGCTTCTTGACGGCAAATTTCTGGGTTTATTTGATAGTCCGTCTATTGAAGGGCATAACATGCAGTGGCGTAGGTTTATCATCTTACTTCTCTACATTGTCACTTCCCCTCCATAGACAGATATTCTGGGATTTCTCGACATTTTAGATTTTTTAAATCAAATATCAATTTCATTTTATTTAGTTTTTTGTTCTTGATTTTTTTAAACAAATCATAAAAATAATATATTCTTGATTTTTATTATCATTATTTTTTTAAATCTATTACATATTAATTTCGAAAATATAAGCTATTTCAATTGGTAATACTAATAGTATGATGACAGAATTTAATTGTGTGTATTAATTTCTTTTTTGCTACTATTGTAATAGGTTTTTTCTTGGCTTCAATTGGACATGAATTGTTTATTGAAAAGTAAAAGATGATAATTATTTTTTTCACCTCTAATTTCATTGCTTTCAGAGTCATCTATATATATAGACATACACACTGTTTTAATTTTATATACACAGACTGTTTTAATTTATTTCACCCTGTTTTTTTCAGTAATTTAGGTGAGTCAGAATTTGTTACAGGTGAATGATTGGATTTCCATAATGAAAATATTTCAAATACCATTATAAGTATTTATTTATTTATTTAGATAGTTTTATTTACTAAAATATGAAATAGGAAAAAAAATCTTAATAGATTTTTATTTTTATTTTATATTAATTTATTTTTAGTAAAAAAACATATTTTTTAGAAAACAAAAAAAATAGTGTGTGCTTTCAAAGTAAATTGTCTTTCTATTATTTATTGAGCATTTATATAGTTTATATGATTTTTCTCAATCTTTATATATTTTAAAGATGTAATATATGAATTTTATATTAGTGATTTTATCTTTTAAAGTGTTTATTTATTTTTATAAATTTGTTATTTAATTACTTAATTGAACACACACGCACACACATGTTTTTCTTGTATATTGAAAATTTATTTTACTAGCATTTGCAGCCAAGGATGCAAAGGAAACGCCGTAAGGCACAGTATGTGTAAGAATATTGAAACGTGAATAGCTTTTAGCAGTTTTTTTTGTGAAAGGAAGGGGCGTCGATGACGAGTTTTAATTTGAGGAAGGCATGCCGAAACCGCTGAAAAGGAATGCAAGTAGCTGCAAATATGCATTGAACTTGTCTAGAGGCCTTTGTTTGCTGCCGGTAAAAATTGTGGAGTTAAAGGGGAAGACAAATGAATGAATCAACGTGAACAACAACCGGGCAACCATATTGATTTGGACAGGGCCACCCAAGAAACGATTATCCAAAACGGAAATTAGATTAGTAGGAAGATATACCGAAAACATGTAGTATATTAAATAAGGTCAATTGATTTTTCCAATACAATATGTTAAAACCCATTGACAATGAAATGGGCGTGAGGATATAAACTATCAAAATGGCATTGATCTTGAAACATCCCTTTTTCAAGTTTGAAATGGAAAACACAAATAGGTGCGAGGACTCAAAATAGCAAAATGGTATGTGATGCTGAAACATCCCTTTTTAAGTGTGAAAGGGAAAATACAAATAGTGTATTGTAACATCCTTTTTCCAAGTCTGAAATGAAAAACACAAATAGTTGTGAGGACACAAGCCATGAAATGGTAATCGATGTTGAAACATCATTTTTTAAGTATGAAATGGAAAATATAAACAGTGAATTGTAACCAGATAGGTCCAAGAAGGAACACAATAGCGTAAATAAGATTGTGCTTGTCATTTCATATTTGAAGTTATAGGAAAACATGGTGGAGGAAGCAAAGACATGAAGAAGCAGCAATGGACCTGCGAAATGTATGTTTTGTTAGAATTAGGAATATGTAAACCAGCTGCGGAAATGTATCAGTAATGCTTTGCTGTCGAGTTGTGTCAAAATGAAGCTGGAAATAATGGAAATGAAGTTACCTTTGCTATGGGGATCCATATATTGTTAATGGAAAATGCATGGTGAATAATGTCAGGCTGAAGACCACTTGGAGGTTAATGCGCAGTTGAAACGGATTTTTTTTTTGCTTGCCAGGCTACTTGTCATTGTGGAGGTAGGTTATTTCTCATTCCATGTGGCCTGTTGCAAAAGAAGGAAAAGGTTAGAATGAGATGTATAGATAATATAAAGACATTCTAATATTTGATCATTAGACCAACATTGACTATAGTTGGTCGATGTTGAAAGATATGAAAAGCACGCTATGATAAAGAATTAGGCAACTAAATGGAGGGAACCTTTTGTTGATGTCAAAGCATGGGTTGGAGCAGAATATCTGGAGGTGGCATTGAACGAAGAATTTCTTCTGCGTGTTTTCTGCGAGCAATGTTTTTGTTGTCCTTCATTTTACTGTAACGATCGAAACTGAATGCAGGGTTAATCCGTAGAGCCTGTAGAGAAGGGACTCTTGAAAGAGCTGTGAATGTGAGACCTTGACGTTCTGTTTTTCCAATGTCAATTGTTGCCTTTGGAAGTGTCATACCCTGAGATTTATGTATGGTTAAAGCCCAAGCCATCTTCAATGGAATTTGTGCACGTCCATTTCTTTTTACTGCTGTAATAGGTAAGTGAGTGGGGTTTCTTTCATCCCTAGGAGGCCCAATGTATTTGGGAAAATCCACGACAACAAATGTTGGAATTTGTGGTGGTGCAGTCGTTTCTTTGTAAAATATGGTCACAATTTTTCCGAGGGAACCATTAACAAGTCCGGCCGAAACCCAAAGGTTGGAAGTTAGCATAACTTTTTCGCCATTGCATAGAAATACAATTCGCTCAAGTTGCTCGTCTTCAGAGGAAATACTGGAATATGTGTTGTCATCTTTAGCAATGGATCTTGCAATCGGAGTGTTGAGAGATTTCATCATTTGCTTATTATGGACCATTGTCTGAGCATTTGTTGGAAACAGATGCATGGAATCCTGGAATGAACATATTTCTTCCTCCGACAAAAAGGAATCTGTGCGCGACATGAGTATGTTGTAGTCGTCGATTGTTGGATTTGCATCTCTAATGTTCTGGAGAATATTCCTGAAAGTAACCTGTGCGATGTCATCGCCTTGTTGACGAAATATCGTGTCTAATGTGATGACTGTGTTGAAGGTGTTCCACAGTGCGCTTCCATGGCTCGTCCCTGCATATAGAGGAATGTCTTTGACGGGTGGCAACTGACCGATATCACCAACCAATATTATGGAACAACCACCGAAAGGAGTGTTTCTTTGGCAGGGAAATGCTTCGCGAAGACGTTCATCAATATGGCTGAGAAGCTTTGGCCCAATGAAGCTCATTTCATCGATTAGTATGTATCTTATATGTTTGAGTTCTTCTTGGAATTTTGCAAGAGCATTACCTTCTAAAGGCGTAAGATCCTTTAGAGGAAGGTGCAGAGCAGAATGGATTGTCGATGCTTGTATGTTGAAGGCGGCAATCCCTGTAGGAGCGAGGAGCATGATCGGCGAAGGTCCCGGGCTTGCCAGGCCCACGAGCATATCTTTGATGCATTTAATGAGGAGGGATTTTCCCATACCAGCAGTGCCTTGTATTATCATTCTCAGAGCGGCTAAATAATCCTTACCAGAAAAATGAGTAGAAATAATATTTAGAGCTTTTCTTTGCATTAGAGATAATGTAGTAAGGGTCACCAGGATATGTTGATGTGTTTGAAGAATCTGGTGGATGGAGCGGCTATTCTCAATGAATTGTATTGCACTATTTTGTAGATCCAACGGGATAGTGGTATGATTCCAGTTATGGGTGTCATCAAAGCCACGAAGACCAAGCATGTCAAGATCATTTATGAGAAGCTCATTTGTTGGGTGTAATTGGGAAAGTAATTCCCATTCATTTATTTTCATGGTGTCTGCTGCACCGGTTTCATTTATAGCTGAGGTATCATCTGTGACAACCTCAAAATCAGACAGAGTGCGGTGTTGATGCCAAGGATTGTAGAATGGATGAAATGTCTCCCAATCTGCGGTGAATTCTGCAGGAGAATCTCCTATATCCTGGACAATATGGCGAAAAGGTTTGTATAGCATAATTTCAACCCTGCAAAAGTCAGCGTAGCAAGGCTCAGTTATGGATGGTATGGAGGAGTAACGTGGTATGACCCGAACAATTGCTTTTGTATGCCTTTGTTTCCATTTGTTTGTTTTGCGACGAGGATCATATGACCAGGACCTTGCTAATTCTATTAGTGATGTGGCCTCTAGGGTGGAAGGGCGCTGGATATATGTGTCTATGATGTGTGGGGATGTAGTGGAGGTGGCGACCGTTTGCGGAAGGCGCAAAAGAATTTTCTGGCTTACATTTAAGGAAACAAATGGCCGGCTACATAATGTCAAGGGCAATTTTTGCAGCATATGGCAGGTTTCCTGCGCTCCAATGTCACGATCAACAAGGGTTTCAGCAAGAAATTTCCGAAATGCGGATGTTGCTGGGTCAGCAGTGGGTGAAGCAAGAACAATTCTACATAGCATTTGGTGGAAGCTTTCAGATTTTTTTTCTGCTTTGGATGCATATTTGGCGATATATTTTTGCACAGCGTGTATGGAGAGCACTGGTTGGCAGTCAACATTTGCACGCCAAATAGATAGGATGGTAGGGTTATGGCTATTGAGTCGATCGTCATTGCGAGCAGGGGTGTATGTTTTCTGGCCACTGGAGTCAATGAATAAGGCCGATTTTGGGTGTAATTCCCACGGTACTTTATAACGACATTGGAGCGAGGACCCTTTTTTTCTTAGGCACGTGCTTTCCGAGCATTTTGTGTGACATTCAACACAGTTGACGAGTTTTTCATAGTCACTGGAAGGATTGGTACTGAATATTTGCTGTGTGGACAATAGACAAGGGTCTTTGGGATCTGGCCTAGCATTTTGTTGGCTTGAAGTTGAAGGAGCACGAGGGTTCCAAGCGGAAATATATTTGTCGAAGAACTGCCTTGCAATATCTACTGCTTGTGTGTCTTCCCAGTCGAGGCTCTCCATATCAGGTGCATTTTCGATCCAAAGGAAACCATGGATGTGCGCAGAACCCCTGTGTTGCCATTCATACCTATCAAGTATGCATTTTTGTAAGTTAATTTTGCAATAGGTGAGGAATGTTGTTTAGAGTTATTGGAGGGAAAAAAAAATGCGGCAGAATGCGTACCTGTACCAGTAATATTTTGTATTCAAGTGTTTCTCCAAGATAATCTCACGAAATGCTGTGAATCTATGGTGCATATACAGCGATGTTAAATGTGGGTAAGATACAATGTTTTCATTTCTCCACTTTTGTTGTTTTGCAATATCAGAAGGAAGACATCCGTGCATGATTGCATGAAGATCAGGCCACTTTGTATCAGCTGCACTCAATGTGAAGAAGAACGTCGGGCAGCCGAGTTGAGATATCATGTCTGTTAGTTCATTTTTAGCTTTGTGCCAAAATGACCTTGTTCCACGTAAAGAGCTACCGAAGCGCATGACTTGCTCTGCCAACTGCTCATCTGGAAACTGCTGTAAGCTGAGGCTTAGATCCTGAATAGATACTGGAAAGTTATCTGTGATGTTCTTTTTCACAAAAAACGATGTTGTTGCCTAACTGCGATGCCGCATCATGAGATTATATATGTAATAACGAAAACGTGGGTGCTTTCCAAATCTGTTATCGTAGTAACGTATGAGATGGAGTGCATATTCATGTAATTGCACTGCTTTCATTCTTGGTTGATTTGGCATTGCAACTCCTGTTGGGAAAAGGGCAGGGAAAGCCATAGAGAGTAGCCCTTCTGTGTTGTATTCGTTGACTGGCGATGAACTAATTGTTGGCCACTCAATTGTAGTATCAGATTGGTGGTTGTAAGCATGCAAATAATGGCGGATTTCTTGGATTTCTGTATTTGTATTAGGTATGATGGGGACGAATGATGATGTTTGGTCAACGGATGGGTTTGTGAAATCTTCGGTGAGCTCATGGGGGGGTTCAAGTGGAAGGGGGACAGCGGTTTCTGCAGTATTGGAATGGTGAAGGGAGGAGGAGACGTCAGTGGGGATTGCTGGTAAGGATGCCAGTGCATTGGTATCAATACGAACATTCTTATAGTATGGGTCATTTGCCAATTTGTATTCTAATGCAGCGAGAACACGATGCCTACTGACAATGAAATCATAAGCCTTATGGTCATAACTATGACGCGTGACAATGAGGATGTCCAAGTTTTCAACACGTCGTGGCAACATGTTTGCGATTTTTGTAATGTCTTGAGGAAAACAAATTGTGTGGCCACTGTATTTATACTGCCCACCACGTGCATGTGTTACTTGAAGTATAGGGTTAACCCAGCAATGACATTTCTTCTATCCTGTGAAAGAGATGCAAGGGTAGCTGGTTGAGGACCAGGGTCCATGTTGTTTGATAATGAGAAGCGATGACCCTTTGTCTCAGAGACGCATCTGGAGCAGCAATACATGTGGTTGGAATTGCGGATATGTATTCCCGGATATGATTCAAGACAAATGGAGCATGGGAATTTAGGTGGAAGTTTATCAAGCTTTGCACGAAAATCTCGATGTGCTTGATTAGTATAAATGTTGTTGAAATCATGTGGGAAGGAGGGGTCAGGGCAATGACCAATGGATGTATTTGTTTGAGAGGTTTGCTGAGAAGATAAAGAGTCGGATAATTGAAAGGGGGGATTGTTTTCAGGGTCAGACATTGCAGACGAGGAAGGTTGGTTTTCCTTCTGTTTTTTGTTTTTTTGACATTCCCTGGTGTCTTTTCTTGATTGGTAAAGCTCACGACGCCGTGCATTTATTCGTTCTTTATTTGTTGCATAGTATCTTCGAGCACGTTCATTATTAGAAGAAGAAGCCATTCGCAAAATTTATGGTACCTATAAGCAAGAGAGGGGAAAAGAAGAATGTTATTTGGAGACAACAACCATGCGATTGCAGGAAAGCGCAAGAAGGGTAAAAAACGTAATAGAAAGCAAAAGAAGGGGAAAAAATCCAAGCTCTGAATAGTTCCATGGGAAATTTTTTATTTGAGTAATATTTTTGAAACAACATATTAGTATTTTTTCTATATACATGTAGATAGTTTGATGTGTAAATCTGATGAAAGGGAAAAAAATGTGAATTTGTCTCCCCACATAATGCTAGGTACAATGGAGAACAATACTCATTTCAATGGTATATAAGAAAATTTCATAAGAAGGCATGCAACAGTATATCTTGTAAAGTTGTATTTATAAAATTGGACAATAGAAATTGCTAAAAAGCAAGGAACACATCTTGAAAGATTTGTCTACAATTGCGAGATGTTCTGAATTTCTCGAAGGATGTTGCTGCATTCTGCCGTGAAATGCAGCTTTTCTTCTTTTATGATAACGCATTTCAAGCGTGGAACCTCTTTAAAAGTTTCTGTCTTCACCGAAAAAGTGAAGATATGATCTGTCCATAGAGCCCTAGAGACAATTTCCTTGATAAGTTCTGGATCTGAAGATAATAGATAGAAGTCTTTGGCATTATTTCCTAGAATTGTAGAGCCCGCATCTTCGAAAGCAACAGCTGAAGCCAATTCACCAGTGTGATCTTGTATGTCGATTTTCAATAAGTATCTGTAATCACAGTCGCGTACTTCAGCATTGCATTTTGGACAGAACCACAACCCTGTATTTTGTGGAATAAGTTTTTTCATGCATTTTTTCCCGCCAACGAGAGACGGGCAAGAAATGTAGTAAAAACTATCCATCCCAATTTTTGTTATTGTGCCCTTTAATTGGAAGAAAGTTGGTTTCTCAAAGGAATCCATATTGTAAATGTCAGAAATTGTTATTTTTTTTTGTTGGTGGCCGAAAGGAGATCTTGTTGTCAAAGATGTAGAAGCTGCAATCGAACCTTCTTTTTTAAACCACGACTTTAGCGCATGAGCCTCTTCAATGTCAGGATCTACAAGAATAATGGTTCTTGCTGTAGTGCCGATATTTTTTCCATTAAATTCTCCAACGCGTGCAGATTTGATTGCAATGATGGGGTTATTTCCCGTAGCACATAGGGAGGAGATTTCTTGTGACACGGCATTAAAATTATCTCCCCAAAAGATTGCATCTATGCTATACTCAGACATGTCGCGAAGCTGTATTGTTTGTTTATTGACTTCAGAGCCATCTTTTCTACGTATGGTGCACACACCAGAAATGTCTGTGACAACACCGAGAACATCAACAATGGAGTTGACGGTTGTTGTTCTGATATCATTAATTGATTTTATATTGAAGCGCACCATTGGATTATGTTTTTTTTTGCCGGCAACATGTTCTATGGTAGATGTTGCATTCAACAAAATTTCCCAATCATTGTTCAAGTGGTTGTATTGCTTATTAGCCATTTTCACATTCCCTTTAGAGACAATGTAGACATTTCCATTTTGGATTTTGTCGAAAAAACTATCTGCGACAGTGTTGAAACATGTAATATGTATTTCTCCACCCTCTGCATCAAAGAGGTCGAAACCAAACACTCTACCGGGTCCATATTGATTCTGAAATTGCCGAAGAGCTGTTTTCCTTTGGACGTATCCTTTTATGCACCAATTTGAGTGGTAAGGGTTTAATGATTTGATGGGAATTTGAACTGGCAAAACAGACGGAGTTGGAGTAGTTGGAAGAGGGCAGTGTCTTTTTGATGAAGGTTGCTGGTCTGATGAGGATGGAGTGTATTCATTAGATGTGATGGGGACACTCAAAGTTTTTGGATTGCCAATCAAGGGTGCAAATGAAGTAGATATTTCAAAGTCTATTAGCTTTATAGACCTACACAACAATTGAAAGCCATAGGAATAATTGTTAGGAGCGGCTGTGGTATAAAAAAAAATGCAAAATTTTGAAATAGGAAATGCATAACAAACTTACGTTGATGGACCAATAGCCGAGGCAGCCCAACTTTTAACATTTATAACAGAGCCCTTTTGTAGCAAGCCTGTTGATACGAGATCATTGAAATCTTGTGGAAGTATGATGTGTTTTTTATGTGTTCCGTCTGAAAGTGCAGTACGATATCGCGGAGTTGTTTTTTGCACTGACTGTATTGGCTCAAGCTCAACAATTTGCAGACATGGTTGGATATGAGTTGAGCCAGATAACATTGAGGAAATTGCATTTTCAGTAAGGTTTGTTGTCATTTTCTGGTGCAAAACAAAACGCAAAAAATGTTGTTTTCTCTGTGTAAAATGTTTAAAATTCACTACATTCCTACAACATTACTTGAAAAAATATGAATCAAAGGGCAAAGGGAAAGAATCATGTTCATTTTTTCTTTCTAAATGAGTGGGCATTGAAGTTTGTAAACACAAAGAAGAGAGATATTTATCAGAACAACTTCCATTACGAGCTTTTTTTTTGAAGCATAGTTCCACCAAGCGAAGAGGAAGAAGGAGAGGGAGGAACAAACAAAGTAGAAGGTTTGGGAGTAACTCTAGTACCACCTGGTTGCTGTCATGATGGCCCAAGAATCATGGTGTTTTGAACGACAGGGTTGAGAAAAGCCATACCGGCGGGTGAATTACAAGCCCTGGAAGGGACAATCTAGCCATATGAGGTACACCGACTTCTCCCGTAGAGGAGAAGGGGGTAGGATTCCCCCAAGGGGAAATCCTTGACTGGTGGGTTCCATTTTCTCAACCTGAAACCAACGAGGGAGCAGTGAGGTTATTCCGATTCGAATAAAATCTATGACGCTTTGACACAACTTGCTTTTTCAAATTTTAAGAGTCGAAAAAAGCCAAAGATGACTCTAGTCGCCTCTGATTTTGGAAAAGCTAGTATCATTTGGTTGCTGAGTTGTTTCTTCAAGAGTCACGTTGTTTTGAATGACATAGGTTGAGAAAAGCCATAATGGGAGGCCAATTGGAAGCCCTGGAGGGGACAATGTAGCCATATGAGGTGCAACAACATCTCCCCTAGAGGAAAAGGGAGTAGGGTTCCCGATAGGGGAAATCCTCGGCTGGTGGGCTCCATTTTCTCACCTTAAGAGCAACGAGGGAACAATGAGGCTATTTCGATTTAAATAAATTTTATGACGCTTTAACACAATTTGCTTTTTCAATTTTTAAGAGTCGAGAAAAAGCTAAAGATGACTCTAGTCGCCTTCAATTTTTTAATGAGCCTGAAGTGACAAGTGCTCAGATGGTCCTTTTCTTTTAAGGAGTCCGAAAAGAACGAAAGTGACTACTTTGGATATCTAGACAGTGGGATTACCAAACCAATCGCAAAACTACGGGATACTTTTTAAGGTACGGCAGTCAATCTTCCCGAATGCTGTGTTCAGTGCATTACGATCGATAGGGTGGCAGACACGGCTTCCTAAGGATAAAGGATATAGCCTATT
>APFE030329192.1:0-12443 GCA_000404065.3 Pinus taeda
GCTAACCTGAATGCCTTCTCTAATGAATCAGGTTCCCAAAGGCGAACATCATGTTGGATATTATCCTTTAAAGACCCTATGAACACATCAATCATATGCTCCTCAGGAATATCTTTTACCCTTATGTTCAATTTTTGGAAGTCCTCAATGTGCTCCGTTATTGAACCCTTTTGTTTGAGACTTATCAATTGGCTAAAAAAAGTGTTGCTTTTTGTATCCTCGTAATGTGCTACCAATTCTTCCATAAAAAATTCCCAAGTGATAAATTGTTTACGAGAGCAAAGCCATTGATACCATACAAACTGATTTGGTTCCAAATATAAAGTTGCCATACGTACCTTTTGTGTGTTTGCACATTATTGAGATCAAAGAATTGCTCCATCTGTAATATCCATGTGGCGGGATCCTTGCCATCAAACTTCCTCATATCGATTTTTGGAACATGGTGAGTCTTCGATCCAACATTAGCGTCTATGGTATCATGATTAACATTTTTTTTTATCACATCATGAGTTTCCTTTACAACCTTTTCACCATTAGTAAGTATTTCTTGTAGAAAATTTGTCAAATCTATCTTCAAATCTGCCATGTCTGTCTTCAAATCTGTCCTCAAATCTATCTTCAGATCATCCATCTTAGCTTCCATGCCCTTTAGCTTAGATTCCACGCCATTTATCTTGGCATCTGTTAGCTTTTGTGAGCGTGAAATTTGTTGCACTTGTTCTTGTAATTTTGATATATCATGTAGCATTTCTTCCTCTTCTTCATGAGTCATGCTAGAGATTTCAGGTTCCTTACTAGGTGTTTGCATTTTCTTTTCCTCGGGCAATCAGTTACTGATAATAATGCTTTACTATGCCCTTTGAATTCCTTCAAACCAAACTTATGCAAAAAAAAAAAAAAAAACTACACACTTTTTTTTTTTACTTTGTAGAAGCCTGATATTGTATCTGATGTCTCTCTGTAATTTCAAATCATCCAGTTCTTAACTTGTGACCTGTAGTATCCTTCTATGTCCTCTTTCCAATGCCACTAGTCTTATCCAAATTGGATTCTCCAAGAAATAGTTATGCACAATCTCCCGCAGTGACCTGATTATAGACTAGTTCAGTAGAGCGAACTTGTATGAAGTGTCACGTGTCACTATTTCAACCTTTGACTCTGAAAAATATATAAATACAAATTAAAATCTGTCCTCTTTTTGTAGCTTCTTACTAAATTTCAATCCGATGCTCAGAAAGAAAGTTATGACGATTTTCCCCAGGTCACCTGTTTTGAGTGTAATTCAGGAGTCCTGCAAAAAGGCCAAACTTCCTCGCTCATATCTCCGAAGATACCAGGCGAAAATCTCTGAAATTGGATTCCAAACGTTCATCAGCGACAATCAATTCTCAAATGGGTTTTTTTTTGCCGACTTCTGAAACGTCACAGAAAAAAAGTTATAGAAGAAAATTCTAACGATGACTTGTTTGGAGCAGCGAAACCCTAGAATCCAAAGCTTGATACCCAAAATGTTATGAAACCAGCTCAAAAAAGATAGAAAATAGATCAAACGCCTTGAATTCAGCCTCTTCGAGGGGGCAAACCTCCTTTACATGACATAAAATGAACAATTCTTGGATGATACAAATGACAAAACCTCCTCTCTATATATAGGAGTCTAAGGAGTCACAATATAATCCAGCCGACCTAACAATAATAATATAAAGCCACAAAAATAACAATAGAGGGATTCTAAGGGGCACAGAAATAATAATATGGGGGGTAATAGGGGCACAACAATATAAATAAGGGGTATAACTACAATATTAATGGGGTAATCACTAGTATTATAGGGACCCAACAGGGTTGCTCGTCCTCTGAGTCATATATCTCTACTGGCTAGCTACTGCTTTCTTGGGGATTTCTCAACATTCCTCTGCTTCTCCCCAATCTGGCGGACTATCTTCGTTTCTGCGGTCTCATTGGTGTGTTATCGGTTCTCTTTTGTTTTGGGGCTAGTAAGGCCAATCCCCCATCTATTGAGAATATCAATTCTTCCCAACTATTTTGCTATTGAGCAAGACTATAACTGACTGTTAGCTGAATTAAGCCATGATGACTTACTACTGTTTCTACATGATGAGATTTTCTCATACTTCGAGTAGCATCATGCAATAAAGAATTTAAGTATGTGGGAAAATTTACATCACATTTTTGTTTTAACACAACTAACAGTTTGAGATGGCATGGTCTTACCATGTCTTTTATGCCATCGCAAGTGATGTAGCTTTGCACAATCCTGGCTAATTCTTCCCATGGCTCTCCTAGGGTTACAGGTAGAACTTCTTTTCCTTTGACAATAAGGCTCTATCCTTCATCCCGGAATATGGTTATAGCGTCTTGAAGTCTCACTTTCTTCTGGGTCCATACTGGTCCAATAGCTGGCAGTACCGATACTTCAGTAGTTAGTGCATCTGTTACTGTTATTTGCCTCCCCCTCACAATGGAATGATCTTCCTACAAATTCTGGAGAAATTTAATGGCTATCTCTCATTAGACTATTGTAGTCAGTTAAGATAGGCAATCCATCCTGCTCTTATTAAAATTTCACGTGCAGTGTCAGAGATCATTAACACCTGCGGCTCGCTGCATATCGATTTGCCTCCCATATTTGTTCAAGATTATCACATTGTTACTTTATTTTTACAGAGAAAAAACATAGAAATGTCAATGGAATAGAAAGTTGTTCAAGATTTAGCACACTGTTAATTTTTACAGAGAAAAAACATGGAAATGATGACGGAACAACAAGCTGTTCATATTGGGAAATATCAATACCATTAAACTTGCTATTCCTGAGTTTTGATGGAGTCATAATACCTCCAAATAAGGAATCAACATGTATGCCACTGTATTATGGAGGTCACCCACACCCCCCCAAAATGTGATAGGTTGTCCTCGTCTGGAAAATAGAGCAGCATTCTAGACTGCAGTTGTATAGTAAAATAAAGGAACTGTGTATATATCCATGACATTATTACAAAAATCAATGGATTACTGAAATTGAGGCTTATGATGAAAATTGCAAATAGATATGGGAATGCCGTGAAATGATGTGAATAATAGAGGATAGGACAGCTAATGTAAGTAAAAGTTCTTATGTAGTCATTATCCACTTTAACCATTATGATTGATTTACAAATGATTTTTCATGTATAAAAGGTTCGAAAGGGTTATATAACATAATCTCATTTGAAATCAATATAAAGATATAAGAAAAAGGGTTTATAATGACTATTGGTGTTTAAAAAGTATGACTTCAATACCATCAGTAGAGCTCTGTTGCCCACATGTGTGCATAACATTGACAGAGTTGCTTGTTTTACCCTTGGAACCATAATCCTTTGTGTATGCCTAGGAAAGTGTTGTACGATGTCAAAATGGAGGCCATTGTGATGGCTTGGTAACCAGATGAATCACAATGCCATTCACTAGGAAGGAGTGAAAGGTGGGTAGTCCAGCTCGTGATGAGACCTCATGTTCCAAGGACTTTTTTATTTTTTTGATATGCCTCTTGGATCATAACCCTAGTGTGGTGGCCATAGTGGGAATTCCACTTCACTTGTTTCCTTATGATCATGGTAGGGTGGCTCTTGATGAGACCCCCTATCCTTCATCTAAAAAATCATGTTAATAATCATATAGATATATATTTTTCTCTTTTTTTTCTTTTCCTTTAGCACTTTCCTATTTATATACAGAGGATGGCTCAACACTCCTTAAAAGTAGGGATGGTGGAAGAAGTCTAAACATCTCAATAGAAGAAAATATGCCCTTATTTTTATTCAATAATAATGATCAAAGAGAATTATGAGGATTTAAGGAAGAACCAACATGATAAAAGTAATCAATCAAATTGGTTTTAGTGAAAATAAAGACAACAAAGTGATATAAATAGTTGTGCCCTTTCCTCTTTTTTTCTTATCGATTCAAAGCAATTACTCTAAAGATAACGATTTTTTTTTTTTTTTAAATTTTTTTTTTTTATTATTTTTTTTTTTTCTAATTTTAGTATCCTCTATTTTTTGTGTTCTTGCATAAATGTATAGTTGTGCCTTAAATGAACCATTGTTCACAAAAATCCTCTAAATGATAAAGCACGCACACACGAAAAGCAAAAAAAATGCACTCAAAAAGTGTTGTTCCTTAAAAGGAACAACTATTGTTCTTTAAGAGGGACAACAAAAGAATATCTGCACACAAAAACCGTGGTTCCTTTAAGAGGAACAACAAACAAAAGAAAAAAAATACACTCGGAACTGCTGTTCCTTAAGAGGAACAATAGTGTTCCTTAAGAGGAACAACAACTATTCCTTAAGAGGAACAACAATTGTTCCTTAAATGGAACAACAAATAAAGCAAATGTGAAATAAAATATCGCTCCTTTGGCAGAACATCCTAGATCATCCAAAACCGAAACTACTGTTCCTTTGGAAAAAACGGCAGAAAGGAAAAAAATGAGAAGGATGGCTATTCCTTTAAAAGGAATGGCAAAACAATTTGGCAGAAGAGCTGTTCCTTCAGAAAGGAACGACAAAACAATCTGGCGGAAGTGCTGTTATTTCAGAAAGGAACTACAAAAAATCTGGAAATGCTATTTCTTCAAAAAGGAATAGTAAAAAATGAAAGTGTTGTTCTTTCGGAAAGGAACAACAAAAATGCAGAAATGTTGTTCCTTCGGAAAGGAACAACAAAAAACGAAAGTGTTGTTCCTTTGGAAAGGAACAACAAAAATGCAAAAGTGTTGTTCGTTGAGAAAGGAACAACAAAAAAACAAAAGAGTTGTTCCTTCAAAAAGGAATAGCAAGAATGCAGAAATGTTGTTTCTTCAGAAAGGAACAACAGAAAATGAAAGTGTTGTTCCTTCGGAAAGGAACAACAAAAATGCAGAAATATTGTTCCTTCGGAAAGGAACAACAAAGAATGAAAGTGTTGCTTCTTCAGAAAGGAATAGCAAAAATGTGAAAGTGTTGTTCCTTCAGAAAGGAACAACAAAAATGCGAAAGTATTGTTCCTTCGGAAAGGAACATCAAAAGAACGAAAGTGTTCCTGCAGAAAGGAACCACAGAAAATAAAAGTGTTGTTCCTTTGGAAAAGAATAAAAAAAATGCGAAAGCACTGTTCCTTCGGAAAGGAACAGTAGAAGATGAAAGTGCTATTTCTTCTGAAAGGAACAGAAAAAATGCGAAAGTGTTGTTCCTTCGAAAAGGAACAGTAGAAAACGAAAGTGTTGTTCATTCGGAAAGGAACAGAAAAAATGCGAAAGTGTTGTTCCTTTGGAAAGGAACAACAAAAGTGTGAAACTGTTGTTCCTTCAGAAAGGAACAACAAAAAGTGAAAATGTTGTTCCTTTGGAAAGGAACAACAAAATACAAAAGTGTTGTTCCTTCGGGGAGGAACAACAAAATATGAAAGTGATGTTCCTTCAGAAAGGAACAACAAAAAAAGATGGAAATGTTGTCCTTTAGGAAAGGAATAGCAGAAAAAGAAAGTGTTGTTCCTTCAGAAAGAAACAACAAAAATGCAAAAGTGTTGTTCCTTCAGAAAAGAACAACAAAAAGGTGGAAATGTTTTTCCTTTAGAAAGAAACAGCAAAACGAAAAAGTGTAGAAATGAAAAAATCTATATAGAAAGTAGTTTATACAAGCAGAAAAGAAGAAACTTATGTAAAAAGTTTAAAAATAATGAAATTATTTAGTAAACCAATGCTGAGGAAGGATTATTTTCCTCAGCAAGAATCTGCATATCAAAATCTTCCCGGAGCTGCCAGTAAAAGGATTCCCAAGTAAGCGGTTTATGATATAGTCGCACTCGATGGCCATTTTATTTAAAGGTATGTCTAGATCTGTCAATAGTATTCAAAGCAATGGTGCCATTTTCATGCACTTTCTGGATTTCATAGAGTCCAAGCCATCGAGTCTGCAGTTTTCCTGGAAAATCCTGAAACCTAGAGTCATATAGGAATGCCCAATCTCCTTCATGGAATATTTTCATTTTGATCAGGGCTTTGTGCCATTTTGTTGTCTGCTGTTGAATTAATCCAATGTGTTGAAGAGTCGAGAGCCTAATTTCATCTAGGTTGTTAATTTGCTATAATCCATTAGTCGGGTCCTCATTTAAATCCAGACCGATCCCTTGTGCTATTCTTAATGTTTGTATTTCGAACTCTATTGGAAAGATGGGTTCTTTTCCAAATACTCACTGATATGGTGAATAATCGATGGTGTTTCTCCATGTTGTTCGGTATGACCACAAGGCCTATAGCAACCTTGAAGGCTAGTCATGCTTGTGTGATGCAACGGTTTTTGTCAATATTTCTTCTATCACCTTATTCATGCTCTCTACTTGACCATTTGCCTGTGGGTGATACAGAGTGGTAATTTTGTGCTGAATGTGATAATTTTTTAATGTTGTAGCGATTTTATTACCTACAAAATGTGGTCTTCCATCAATGATTATGTCCCTTAGGAGGCCATATCACAGAAATATTTGAAACAAGAAATGAATCACAGAGTCCTCTGTAGCTCTTGGAAGCGCCTTTGCTTCAACCCATTTGGTAACATACTCTGTTGCTACTAGAATATATGTTTTCTGATCTAATGATGGGTTGATTGGACCAACAAAATCTAGTTCCTAGTGCTCAAATGGTTCAATTACTAGTTGTGGGTTTAAAGGCATTTCGTCGGACTGTCCAGGGAGTCCTACTCTTTGGCAACTGTTACAGGCTTGCACAAACTTCTTAGCGTCTTTAAAGATTGTAGGCCAGTAATAACCTATTTGCAAAACCTTGTGACCAGTCTTGGGATTTACGAAATGTCCACCACATGGTCCATCATGAAAAACTTTCAGAATGTCAAATATTTCATCTTCACAAACGCATCTTTTGATGTGCATATCTGCCCCTGTATGAAATAGGTAACCTCCAATCCAAGAAAATCGGGTACCACATTGCACAATCTGTTTTTGTTGATTGGGGATTAGATGCTTTGGTAATTTTCCTGCTGCTAAATAATTTGCAACATCAGCATACCAGGGTGTCTTGATAGTAACAACAAACAAATGTTCATATGGGAATTGATCTTCGAGTGCTGTTATGTCCACTGGCTTCAACATTCGTGAGAGAAATTCAGCTACAGGGTTCTCTTTTCTAGGTCGATCTTTTATTGTGATGTCAAATTCCTGCAATAAAATCAACCATCTTGTTACCCTACCATTTGTAATAGGTTTATGTGCTAAATATTTTATGCCAGAGTGATCTATATATAAGACAATAGGATATCTAGGGATATAATGCCTAAATTTGTTTACATGTCTTACAACTAAAAACTCTTTTTCAGTAATGGTATAGTTTAGCTTAGCAGGAGACAAATTATTGCTAATATAATAAATTGCATATGTTTTTTTGTTTTCTTCTTGCCCAAGGACTGCTCCAATAGCTGTGTTTGAAGCATTCGATGAAATTTGAAATGGTAGGTACCAATTTGGGCCTTTGACCACTGGGGTTGTTGACACAAGCTTTTTCAGATCCTCAAAAGCACGATCCCATTTATCTATCTAAACAAAATCAACACTCCCTATTAGTGCATATAGAGGTGCAGCTATTTGAGAAAAATGTTCTATGAATATCCTATAATAGCCAAAAAATCTTAGAAAACTGCGTACCTATGTCTATGTGGTAGGAGTAGGTATTAATAAAATTATTTGAATTTTGGCCAGATCTACCTATATTCCAGCTGCTGAGATATAATTACCTAGGATAAGCCCTTCATTCATCATCATATACCACTTTTCATGGCTCAAGCAGAGCCTAGTGGCAATACATCGTTGCAACACCTTTTCCAATGTGTCTAATGCTGGCTCAAAATCATCTCTGTATGGTGTGAAATCATCTATCTATACTTCGAGCCCTTCATTTATTAAATCTGAAAAGATGCTGAGGATGGACCTCTGAAATGTCGCAGGGGAATTGCATAGGCAAAAGGGTAAGACTCTGTAAGCAAATGTTCCCCAAGGATAGATAAAAGTAGTTTTGTCCTAGTCTTTAGGGGCAATCTGAATCTGATTGTATCCACTGAAGCCATCCAGGAAAGAAAATAATTTCTTTCTCGCTAATATATCTAATACCTGATCAATGAATGGAAGGGGAAAGTGGTCTTTCTATGTTGCTTTGTTTAATTCTCTGTAATCTACACAAATTCCCCACTTTCCATTCTTCTTTGGCACCACTACTAGTGGAGAGACCCACTTGCTATTGTAGATTGGATAAATAAAGTTTACATCCAAAAGTTTTTGTAATTCAGCTTTCACAATATCTTTCAGGTGAGGGTTGAGTCTCCATTGGGGTTGGAGAATGGGTCTAACATCCTTTTTTATATAAATGTGGTCCGTACACAGTTGGGAATCAATTCCCTTCATGTCCAGATAATCCCATACAAAAGTTTCCTTATATTTTCTCAGTAGTTGGACCAACTTTTCTTCTTGTTCAGGAGTCAGGTTATTGTTAATGTTCAAGGTTTTTCCTGGCTCAATCTCTATAGTTTTGTTGTTTGAAATAGAGGTAGTGGGTATTGTCTGTTCATGAGTGTCTTTGAGTGTATCTTCTTCTAGTTCATTTTCAAATGTTGCCTCTATCATGTGACATTGTACATGGGATCTAGATTCTGATTGGTTAATGAAGTTGTTAATAACATCATCCTTTGTTTGATATTTAAAATTGAGGGCTTCTTCTATGGTTAGTGGGGACCTAATGTTTTTTGTGAGGTATGATACAGGTTGTTTGTTGGTTTTTATTATGGTTGCACTTGGCTGGGCTGGAGGGTATAGAGCTACATTCTTGATATTACTCCCTCTAGTTATAGTCATACTGCCTTGGTGGCAGCCAATGTAAGCATCAACAGTCACAAGCCAAGGTATACCTAAGATTAACGGATATCCATCGAGTCAGTTTTTGGGGTTGATTATCAGAAAGTCGACAAGATATTCCCAAGAATCTACGGATACCATTACATCATGTAGTGTACCTTATGGCCTAACTACTAATTGGTCAGCCAGTTCTAATAAGGTGGAGGTTGGTTCCACTAATGTGATGCCCAGTTTTTGACAAGTGGTGGTTGTCAAAATAGTAATTGCAGCCCCTAAATCAACTAGGGCATTTGAAAAGGTTTGTCCATTGATTTACACTATCAAATAGGATTCCCAGGGTCTTCATATTTGAAAGGCACTTCTCTTCTTGATAACAGATCAGATAGGTTGCCAACTACTTAGACTGTTGGGTTATTTTTTATTCTCCTTCTTGGTTTTTTTATGCATAACTATTTGATGGTTTTTGCATATATTGGGATATCTTGGATAGCTTGGAGGAGTGGGATTTTTATATACAAATTCTTTAGTTCTCCCAGAATATCAAAGTTAGGATGTTCTATAGGGCGTGGTATCATAAATCGTTCTGGGAATGGGGAGAAGATGTGGTCGCTTGGTCATGAGTTTGTTGTCTGACCACATCCTCTTCTTATAGTGGTTGTTTTGTGAGTAACTAATTTTCAACTTGAGCATTTTTATCTCCCTCAGTTTCTATAATGTGCCTAGATCTTAATTGAAGGTCTTTGCACTCCCTTAGATCGGTTTCTAGTTCTAGTGTTTCATTTATTTGGACAGATTGAACCGGTCTATTATTTGGGTTTGGGTTGGGTTGGAGTGGGAGTTGCAGTCTTAAGTTGGACTGGGGGTTTTGTTGTATTGTATATGGCACTGGCACTATAGGTTGAAGGAGTGGGATGGTTCTAACTGGCTGATTCATTGGTCTTTGCTAGTTTGACTACTAGGCTTGACTCTGCAAAGTGGGAGGGGACCATTGTGTTGGATATGCATTGTTTTGCCAATATGGTGGAGAGTAGGGAAAATTTGGCCTATTAGTTTGACTTGTTTGATTTGGCCATGGTGATGAAGGAAATGGTTGTTGTGACCAGTTTGAGAAGGGTGGTTGATTTTTCCACATTGTATTATATTGCTAAGCATGATATTGCAGAGGTTGGAAAGAAAAAGATGGATCAGAGGGCGTACTTGATTGTCGTGGCTGCCATTGGAGACACTGATTGAGTAGGTACACTAGTTCTGATTCTTTCTCCACTTCCTTGTATACTGCTTTCAAACCTGGGAGTGAGGGGAAGTTCTCTGTGGAATGGTCTTTTGTACAAATAGCATAGACTTGAACTGCATCTAGTGGGCACTCTTTATGGTCGTGTTTCTTTCTACATTTAGGGCATAATATTGCCAGATTTTGCTCTGCTTCTGCTTGTTTCTGTTTTGCTTGCATAATATCAAGTTGTATTGTCAGAGTCCCCACTATATCAGTTTTGAAATTCTCTAGTAAATTCCTGATTTCTGTGCAGGTTACTCCTCCACCAGATATCTTGCTATCCCTTGTGAGCATATCAAGTTCCACTAGTTTTAGCCTTGTACTACGTCATGAACTCCTAATGCACAAATCAATAATGTCAGCAAAATTTTCTTGATAGATATCACCTTTTCCCATGATATTTAGTGTTTCAACCCATTGTTCTTTCATGCCTTTAATTAATGTCATTTTTAATACATTTTTAGGTAAGGGTAGTGATGCATAAGGCGATCTCTGAAGATTATACTGAAAATGTTCAACATATTCTTGTAATGTCTCATTAGGTCTAGCTACCATCTGAAATATTTCATCCTTTAATTCTCTAGACCTACAATAATCTTGATATTTCTTTAGTAAAACACCTTTCATCTGATCCTAGTCATTTATAACACCTCCACCTAGCCCCATAAAAAATTGTAAAGTAGCCCCCTTAAATGTAGCGGGAAATAATTTTAGATTTTGGGGATCAGTGGTATAGTCATACCCCCTACACAGTACATCAAATTCAAACAAAAATGCATCTGGATCTTTCGATGTTAGGCCATGGAATGTAGGAATATGCTCTAGAGGAATGGCCTTCATAGATGCATTGACTGTAGTATCTACAATGGGATATTGCAGTTTGGAGGTTTGGGGGGTTTACTAGTTCTGGGCCATTTGGTGAAATATGTGCCAATATCCTTCCGGGATTTCTAGGAGTGTATTCCTAGGCTGGTTAGAAGGAGCAAGAATGGACTTAACAACACTTCCTTTGTCAGGGATGATGAGAGTTCCTTGTTGAACTAATATCTAGGGGGATTTTAGCCCTTTAGGTTCTTCAGCCTTGTTCTGGATGATTTTGACAGCACTTCCCTTATCTGGGCTACTCAATGGCTAAACTATTCCAAGACGAGATCTTGGTTCTCTGATTTCCCTTGTTTCTCCTCCTCGTTTGCAGAGGTTACTAAAGTTCCCTTCTTGTAATTATTTTGGGCTAGGATTCTCAATTTCTTGAAAATCTTGCTCCTCTGTTTGGCTATGTACCTCAGAAAAGGCTATAGATGGTGATTCTGTGGCCTAAAGGGAACTAGTAGGTTGTCTAGAAGCAACTTTTCTAGGGCTTACTGATGGCTGAGATTCTACTTTTTTAAAGATTTCGTCTATAAAGGCTGATTGGCCAAGGGTCACTAGTCCCTTAGCTTTATCAGGTTTGGGTAGTGGTTTAGGATTCTTTTCAGGCTTTTTCTACTTAGTCATGCACACAAATCAAATACTTATTTCTACCCAAAATAATCAACAAATCTACAGGAAAGTGGGCGGGGGAGCAAGGCTATTACTGTTGAGATTGCAACAAGATGATGGAGCTTAGTGAAAAGAGTTGCCTTCACTAAGTGGGCCCGCAGGCTATTTTTGGCGCAAGTCTATTTTTAGACTATGTCTATTTTTAGACATATGGATCATGTCTATGGATTGCAGGTTGTTGTTTATGGATGATTGATCAAGTTGAGAAAATAGATGGACTTCTATTTTTAGCAGAGTGACACCACAGCGGAGTGACTGCTCAGTCTAAATATAGAACAGTCAAATATTATTAGCTCATAATAATATTTAGACTATAAACTTTGTCTTATTCTCTTGGAGCACTTCAGGATGAGCTACGGATGTGGTACATGCAGATCCCAGAAGGAAATACGTGGTTACCTATGGGATGACTAATATTTGCATGCAGGACTTCAGTTAGAACTCAAGTGAGTTGAGTTTAGTGGACTGGAGGTGCAGTTGATGGAGTTGTGTTCAGTTTAGCTTTGTTAAACTGGTTGTATTTAGTCTAACTGGCAAATAGACTAGAGATGAGTTGGGTGAATTAGTTTTAATTAATTCACAAGTTATTAACTCATAATGCAACTATAGAATACATCAGTTAACTCAGTTGCATGTCAGTGCATGTTCAGTTCAGCAGGGACAGGCGTTAGAGGATCAGATTGCTATCAGTTGTGACTATAGCTGTGCATGATGATTTGCACAATCA
>APFE030329201.1:0-10689 GCA_000404065.3 Pinus taeda
CTTCCACATCATTCATCTTAGCTTCTACACCTTTCTTTAAACAATCCATCTTAGATTCTATTCCTTTTTGTGCAAGTGACACTTGTTGCACTTGGTCTCGTAATTTTGATATATCATGTTGCATTTCTTCCTATTCTTCATGAGTCATTCTAGAGATTTCAGGTCGCCTACTAGGTGTTTCCATTTTCTTTCTTCGGGGCATCAATTACTGATAATAATGCTTCACTATTCCCTTTGAATTCCTTCAAAATAAATTCTCAAACCAAGATTAAGCAAACATTTTAAAAAATATACACACCTTTTTTCACTTTGTAGGAGCTCGATATTGCCTCTGATGTATCTCTGTAATTTCAGATCATCCAGTTCTGAAATTGCGACCTACGGTAGCCCTCTGTGTCCTCTTTCCAATGCCACCAGTCTGACCCCAATTGGATTCTCCAATGAAGAGTTATGCCAAATCTCCCACAGTGCCCTGATTATAGACTAATTCAGTAGAGAGAACTTGTACGACGTTCCACGAGTCACTGTTTCGACCTCTGGCTCTGAAAAATATATCGAAAAACTACAGTCCGTCCCCTTTCTGCACCTTTTTACGAAATTTCAATCCAATGCTCAGAGAAAAAGTTATGATGATTTTCCCCAGGTTACCTGTTTGGAATGTAATTCAGGAGTCTGCAAAAAGACCAACTTCCTCAGATCATATCTCTACAATTATAGCGCAAAATGCTCTGAAATTCGGACCCGAGATTTAGCTCGATGTTTTCTCAAATTGTTTTTTTTTTTAACTTCTGAAACGTCACAGAAAAAAGTTATAGCGAAAATGCCACGATGACCTGTTTGGAGCAGTGAAACCCTAGAATCCAAAGCTTCTGAATACCAAATGTAAATGAACCAACTCACGAAAGATAGAAAAGATAGATCAAATACCTTAGAATTTAGCCTCTTCAAGGGGCAACCTCCTTACATTACATAAATGAACAATTCTTTCGATAATACAAATGCCAAAGACCTCCTTTCTATATATAGGAGTTAAGGGTCATAACATAATCAGAAGCCTAAATAACATAATAATGTAAGGGCACCATAATAATAATAGTGGGCTTCTATGGGGCACAATAGTAACAATATGGGCACAATAGGGGCACAACAATATTAATAAGGGGTACAACTTCAATAGTAATGGGGTAATCACTAGTATTATGGGGACCCAACAAAACCCTTGTACAAGGGTCCTGCATGTTGCATACATTGAGCTCTGGGAGCTCTAAGGGCTTGTGGTTCTTACTGGAGCAACATACGACCACAGGGTGACTCATCCTCTCCTGGTGGTGTGCACTGGAACAAGATGATTCACTCTCTTGTGAGACAAGATGATTCTCTCTCTTGTGGAACATGATGATTCGCTCTCCTGTGTAGCAGGATGATTAGTTCTCCTGTGAGGCCTGGATTGATGTGTTCTCCAATTGATGTGTTCGCTAGTGAGGCCTGGATTGATGTGTTCTCCATGGCGATTGTAGCAGGATTGATGTGTTCTCTAGTGAGACCTGGATTGATGTCTTCTCCATTGCGATTGTAGCAGGATTGATGTGTTCTCCTGTGAGGCCTTGATTGATGTGTTCTCTATGGCAGCCTAGATTGATGTGTTCTCCATGGTGATTGTAGCAGGATTGATGTGTTCTCCTATGAGGACAAGATTGATTAGTTCTCCTGTCGAGGCATCCTACCCATGCAGTCTGGGACTCATGGGAAGTACCTCTCATTTGATAAATGAATAGGGAAATGAAGTTAGGGACCATAGTAGTACTGATGGACGCATCGTTGTATCTACCATACTCCCTACGCTAGGATGACTTCCATTGATCTGGGATCAATGATACTGGTCTGGGACAAGTGGTAGGAGTTGTACCATACTATGACACTAACTTTGGGTCAGTTGAGACTGGTCTGGGACCAGTGGTACACACTCTAAGACTGACTTCATGTCAGTGCAGTACTGGTCTGGGACCAGTGAGAGTGGTACATACTATGACAATGAATTCGAGTCGGTTGAGACTGGTCTGGGACCAGTGGTACACTCTATGAGACTGTGATACTAGTCTGGCACCAGTGGTTGGAGTGGTACATTCTATGACACTAACTTCGGGTTGGTTGAGACTGGTCTGGGACCAGTGGTATGCACTCTGAGACTGACTTTGAGTCAGTGGAGGATGTTACTGGTCTGGGACCAGTGGTAGGAGTTGTACATACTATGATGCTGACTTCAGGTCGGTTGAGACTAGTCTAGGACCAGTGGTACATACTCTGAGACTGACTTTGAGTCAGTCTGATACATCCTCGATCATTTCTTCTTCTTCATAATTCAGACAAAAGCAGAGCAGAACAAAACAATGCAAGAGAAGAGTAGAACATAGCAAAACAATACAGATCAGTACAGGGCAGAACAAGACAAAGAAAAACAAGCAGAATAGAGCAGAGCAGGGCAAGGGTTAGGCTATAAAGGGCAGTGCATTTGATGGATGAATAGTAACGACCGATAGACAGATTGCAGATGAAGTTTCCCTAGTTGAGAGGGAGTGTTAAAATTGGCAACTAGGGCCAAACTTCATGTGGGTCATCTTATTCATGGCTGATAATATTTTTATTAGATTCCTCTTGTCGAGAGGTGTAATATGGATATAAATATCATCCAATTCTGATAAGTATTCATGGAGATATGAATTTATTTTGATTATGGAATTATTATCAAGCCGATCTACAACTCATGTAGGCTCAGAAGCCCAACAGTCGCATCTATTCAAACGCCAACGTTGTGTACAAATATAGGAGGACTTTTCCTAATTTGGACTCACTCATCTCATCACATCTCTCTCTCTCTACTGCACAGAAAAGAGTCTCTTCTCTATTGCGCAGTAAAGGGTCTCTCCCTCACACATGTGAAGCCGGAAGCTGCTGAAACTGAAGCTCCAAATGCAGAAGTAAAGTTTGACCTACATGGACTAGAAGATCTCCTCATTTGAACTATGCTATAGGTTCATCTGAACCTTCTCTGAAAGTTGCAACTTTTGGTGGTGGAATCAAGTCAATCTGACAGACAGTTTGCAAGATATCCACTGCCCTAGTTTGAAGGACGTTGCTGAAACTGACGCTGCAACTGCAGAAGTAAAGTTTGACCTACGTGGAATAGAAGATCTCCTCATCTGAACTACACTATAGGTTCTTCTGAACCTCCTTTGAAAGCCGCAACTTTTGGTGGTGGAATCAAGTCAATCCAACGGATGATTTGCAAGATATCGATTGCCCTAGTTTGAAGGAAGCTACTAAAACTGAAGTTGCAACTGCAGAATTAAAGTTTGACCTTCGTAGACCAAAATATCTCCTCATCTAAATTTCACTGTAGGTTCATTTGAACCTCCTCTGAAAGCTGCAACTTTTGGTGGTGGAACCAAGTCAATTCGACGAACTGTTTGCAAGATATCGTCTGCCCTAGTTTGACGATGAAGCCGCTAATGCTAATGCTGCTGATCTAGGGTTTGCTACTGTTGATATAAATCATATTTATTGTACTATTTCTCTCTGCTAAATTATTGAAGATAAAAGAAGATTTGATCAAAGGGTTTCCCCACACATTGTGGGGTTTGTCCTTGGCTAGCCGCCACATCTTGTGTCTCTTGTCTTGGCTTGTTTTTTGTCGCTCATTTAATGTTCTATCTACACTTTACTTTATGTACATGTGATTTGCTAATCTGTGGAATATAATAAGAAAAAGAAGTAAACTGTTATAAGCATAGAACATACCATAACTTAACAGTCCCTGATGGCAGACACTTTGGCTCATGTCAAGGAAAGTATTTGGACAAAAATTAGCCAATCCATGATAGAGGTATGGTGATCCATACAGATTATTTTTGAACAACAAGAACTCATTACTAGATGCAGAGCAGTCATTGAAGAACATAAAGCAGCTTTGAAGACCAAGCCAATAGAAGCCACATATATGATCAACGTTTTAAACTCAGAGTAGAGAAGAATTAGAAGAAATAAATATCTCTGACAAAACAACTACCATTTTAGAGATCAAGAAGGTATTACAAAAAAGGAATTTGATCAATCAATTAGAAACTAAATGTCAAACCCTGGATATTTCTGTCAAGAGATTTCATTCAAAGTTTAATGTTTTAAATCAGAAAGGATTGCCAGGATTAGTAGGTTTGAATAAATTGATTAGATTATATGATTATTGTAAGGAGTTATATGCTATTGCAGTAGACAGAACCAAAGTTGCGGGATTTAAAGGACAAATAACAGGGATGGATTTTCTAGAAGCCTTGGAATTTGATTTAACCATCTTGCATGAAATTAAACATTTGTTTTTCACCAAGCCTAATTTTGAGAAATACAAAGAGGAGGATGAAACATTTAGGAAGATGGTGAATGTGGAAATTCCAAGTGAAGAAAGATGGGATAAATTGTGTGAAATAGTTGATTAGTTTCTCATTTTAACAGCATGACAACTCATCAGTGTTTTCAAGCCAGATCATCAACAGATTCCCAAAGGATAGTGCCACCTCTTCAACAATTTCTTGGTTCCTATTATATTGTTCTATTTTTGTAATTTTGTACTATTTTGGTATTCTATTTCAAACAGATTGTAGATATTTTGCAAAATTTTGTATAAATAACTCCTCCTTTGAGTTATTAAGGGTTGAACCCTTGAACAATTATCAAGAAAATTTGTACTAAGCTGGACCATTTTTGAATAATAAAAGATTCTTGATTTACCTCATATGGTTTGTCTCTAAGCGAGTTGTATTTCTTCTTGTTTATTCATTATGTTTTCTTCATATAATTAAGTCTTTTGCAGTTATCCGATTTAAAATTTAACTGAGTTTCAGTCTCGTTTTGAATCCTTTGTGAAGTTGTGATTTTAAATAAGAGAATAATTTACATAACTATTTGTTTTTGTAAGTTCCTCTTTAAATATAAATTAAACTAGATCTCTGTAATAGTTTGATTATATTTTGTTGATTAAGAAAGCATTGTTTTCTTAATTTCTTCTTATAAATGGTTAAATATTCAGTTTGAATATTAAATCAATTATACCTCTCCATGCTCTACTTCTCCATCCCCATTAAAATCAAACTAACCATGTGCAGTTAAAGAATAGCCTTTTATTCTACTTAAGAATCTATTTGCTTAAAGCACCTGTTTATAAAATAGTTCACTGGTCATCCAATAATTTATAAAGGCAAAACATTATAGATGCTTCGGCATAACTAATTAACCTTAGGTTATCTCAAAGGACAACAACCAACACTCTCTGAGTTTAAACGCTTCCACAGAAAATAAAAGAGTGAAACCACAAGAAAAACACTTTGTGGACTTACCATGGTGCTCTGACACACTGCGTACAGATGATAAGCATATGCACTGTCTTGACTGTGACAGACAAGAAAACATGAGAAAAAGAGACAACTTATGCCTTGCAAGTGTGCTTGCTGTGAATGATTCCTCGAGTGCGTAAGCGATGGGATCATGTGATTTCGGTGGAGGAAGAGAAATCTGTGTGTTGGATTGATCTCCAGTGCAGATAGATGAGTGACGAGGAACCTTGGGTGTTTCACAAATTTTATGATTGGAAGTGGAACTAACCTCAGGACAGCGAGGGCCTAACATAACCATCAGCTCAGGATGAAGTACCTCGACAACCTGTTGGGTTTCCACTTCAGCAATAGATAGATAATCGGAGCCCAGTGGCTTAGACAGATTAAAAATGAGTGAATCAAAATCATGATCAAATGAAGAAGTACAGAGATCACGACAACCATGATAAAAAAATCAAGTTGTTTGTTGACATCCTCATGATTTGATGAATCATACAGAGGGGTAGATGAGAAGCAAGAATTTTCACCCTCTGCGTTTTCAGAAAAAGTAGATGAAAAGTCAAGTGGATTCTTAATGAATGATTTGTCCCCTCTGCTATCAAATAATGGAATGGCATCAGGTATGTTCTGTGAATGATCGGAAGTAGATGCATCCATGGATGGATTTACACAAGGAAAATCAGAGATACCAGAGTCACCAAAGAGGAGGTGCGAACGTAAGGAGGTAATCCTTCACTGTGGGTTTATGCCCAGATGCTCAGTCATACTCTTCGTAAGTGACAAAGCAGGTTGGTTGTGCAACATCAACTCCGTTAATAACTTGATCCTCGTTGGTAACACATGTAGAGTCTAGAACGAAAGAACACAAGATAGGGAATTTCGTAGGATCAACATAATGTAGGGATTGAGGTTGAGGTAACAAGTGCATATGATAAACCATGGGATTCCCAACCAAATCTGCGTAGGAATTAAGAGTAGTGAGGGTGGGAGCATGTACCAGTTGAATAGTCATGTGTGCATGCTCTCCTGCATCACTCTGCGGGGGTGGAGCTGTTTGATGAGGGGAAGGCAGACAGTCACTTGTGACAACAACTGTGTCCGCTTGTGATTACACAACTCCATCACCGAAGTATTATGAATAGAGTTTGAATTTTATCTTCATTTTGGGACAAAGTGATTTGTGAAGGTAATATTCAAATTTTTCCATTAGGTATTGGAATTTCATCTGACCTTTCAGAGCTTCAAAAGAGAGGTGGCGAAAGTGCCTCAAAAATTCCTCTAGAGATTCATTTAAGGCCTTTCATTGTTGTAACATTTTTTTATCAAGTGCTTCAAGATCGAAATGGTGAAAAACATATCCTATTAGTTCACTAAACTGCTTCAATGAATGCATAGAGTTATGAGTTAGTATGCTACACCATAGTAATGGGTAGTCGAGAAGTGTGTGTGAGAGCACTGAACAAACCTTTGTTTCATTAAGACCTTCCACGTTCTCCATGAGCGCATGCAAGTGATCTAAGTGCTTTGGTTGGGCCACTTCTCCCTCACCATCATACTTGATTTCTGACAAGTCATCCCAGAAATCCCTCTCGACGTGAAAGATATGTCCATTGGAAAGACATTTCAGAGGGTGAACTATAAAAAACTCCATGATAGATGTGTGAAGATTCAAAACAGATTGTGAGGACCCAACTTGTATTCTGTCCCTCCTAGCGCCAGAAATGTTGACTATGCTGGACCCGCCAACATTCAGGGGATCTCCCCGTATGAAGTCCCAACTAGACCTCACACCGTTTGGTGTAGGAGTCCCATCTAGTGTGATGGATCGATTGCCATTGTCTTAAAGGTTTTCCTTAGATATTTCTTATCAGCATTATTAAAAATTTCTGTTTCCCACCCCGGTTTTCAGTTTCTCCTTATTTCTCCCATGTAGTTAAATGCCCTTTCCCATAACCATACATTCAACAAGGCTGGAAAAATTAAATTTGCTGAAAACACAAATTCTGGAAAATTTACAGAATGCTGGAAATTGCAGAAATAAAAATCAGCAGTAATAAACAGCCATTAAAACACATTAAAACACTGATATTTTTGGTCAACGTGACCCTGGAAAAACCCCCTACAACTCTTGGGAAAACCAGTTTGAGAGCTCTTCTTTATTTCTGAAAAATGTATTTTTACAGCAAGAAAATTTCAGCAAAAAATTACAGCAAAATGATTTTTTCAGCAAGCAAACTTATCCGTTTTCAGCCCAACGGACCACCTGGAAACTTCTCAGTTTTTAGCAAAAAAATCAGCTTTTTTCTGCTTGTTCTTGCTGCTGTTCTGCTTGTCTTTCTGCTGTTCTGATTTTGCTGAAGAGCTGCCTGGTATGTGTGCCAAACTGCTGCCTCTTTCTCCTTCTTGTCCAGAAATCTCCCTTGCTCTCTTGCTCTCTTTCTCCCAATCTGCTCATGAAAGAATGAATGATCTTTTCCTCCTTTTCCTCCTTTAATATAACTCCAAGTGACTTTTGGGTGATCTCTAAATCCAATGGCTGAAATAGATTTAGATCAATGGCTGAGATTAAATGCACATTTAAATCTCACTTTCTATTTTTTAATTCACCCACTTTAATAAAGACCCACTTAGTCATTTATTTCCAAGTCACTTTTCCTTTCTAATTTTTCATTGACTTTATAAAAGTCACTTTAAAATTAGACTTAGTAACTTTATCACTTAAAGTCACTTTTAAATTAGATTTTAACTTTATAAAAATTATAAAGTCACTTTAGGAGAAAAATTAAAATCTTTTGGACACTTTTCCCTAGGGCAAAGATCAAAGCCTAAGGGAACCACCTGTCCTCCGGTACCAAATTTCAACACTCCCTCTTACCGAGGAAGGTGTTCCTCACCACACCCATCTTGTCTCTGAAATAAACATGCTTGCCCCGTGGTAAGGCTTTGGTAAGAATGTCTGCTACCTGCTCATCAGTGGAAATATACTCAAGCTTCACAGCTCCCTTCTGAACATAGTCTCTGATGAAATGCTATCTGATCCCGATATGCTTTGACCTGTCATGAAATACTGGATTCTCCGTGAGTTTAATGCAACTCTGATTATCACAGTAAATCACTGAAGGTCTCAACGGCTGACCAAATAAGCCAAACAACATCTTGCGAAGCCAGATGGCCTCACAACTAGCTAGACTGGCTGCCATATACTCTGCTTCTGCTGAACTCAGTGCTACTAACTGCTGCTTCCGGCTGAACCATGACACTACTGCTGAACCCAACCCAAAACAACACCCTGAAGTGCTCTTCCTATCAGAAGCACAACCTGCCCAATCAGAATCAGTGTATCCTACCAATCTCACTCCATCTCCCTGCCTGTAGTCCAGACCATAATCCACTGTCCCCTGCAAGTACCGCAAAATGTGTTTTGCAGCCACCCAGTGAACCTTCCTAGGCTCACACATAAACTGACTCATCGTGTTGACTGCAAAACAGATATCTGGTCTAGTGTTGACCAAATACATCAAGGAACCAATCAGCTGCCTGTACAATGTGGGATCCACCAACTCGGAATCCGAAGCATGAAGCTTCTTCCAGTTGGTGATCATCGGTGTCGACATGGGTCTACAATCCTCCATGTGGAATCTGCTAAGGATGTCCACAATATACTTCCCCTGCCCCAGGAAGAAATGCCCCTCCTCCTGCCACACCTCCAAACCCAAAAAGTAATGCATCAAGCCAATGTCCTTCATCTCAAACTCCGTCGCAAGATCTCTCTTGCAGTGCTCTATGAGTCTCTCTGCACCTGTAATGACCAAGTCATCCACATACAGCACCAGAATGAGAGGCTCCTCACCTATCACAATAAAGTAAAGGTTCGGATCTGCCTCACTCTTTGTGAAACCCATCCCCTGCAAATAAGTATCTATCCTGGAGTACCAAGCTCTGGGAGCTTGCTTCAGGCCATAAAGGGCCTTCTTCAGTCTGCACACATGGGACTCCTTCCCATGCACCTCAAAGCCCTGTGGCTGCTCAATGTACACCTCCTCCTGTATGAAGCCATTGAGAAATGCGGTCTTCACATCCATCTGGTGGATCTTCCAACCCATCTCTGCTGCTATCGATATAATGGAGCGAATCGAAGTATATCGAGCCACGGGAGCGAAGGTTTCCTCATAATCAACTCCTCTACCTGGGAGAACCCTCTAGCCACAAACCTCGCTTTGAATTTCTCAATGCTGCCATCTGCAGCATGCTTTACCTTGTAAAGCCATCTGGAAGTAACCACGGACTTGCCCTCAGGCCTCGACACTACCTCCCAAACATCATTCTTCTTGATAGAAGAATACTCCCCCTGCATGGCCTCTCTCTAGACCTGCTGGCTAGCTACCTCCTCATAGCTAGAAGGCTTAGAGTTAAGGATGCTGGTAACCATCGCCATATAGCTACAAAATCTCTCAGGTGGTCTACTCTCTCTGACCGGCCTCTTCGGTTCAGCGATAGATGTGGCATCTCTCAAGGTGTCCTGAAGCCACTTGGGTTTCCTCTTCCCTGAGCATGCTTCTCCCATAGGAGAATGAAACTCCTCCTCCTCATCACCATCAGTAGCCTCAACTCCTGACTGTCTGTCTGTTGTCCTCCTGCCTGCACCTGAACCTGTAGAAGCTGAGGTACCGTGTGAACTGTCCATCAGTGGACTCCCTAGTGAACTGCTCTGTGACCTGCTCGGAGCACCAACCCTCTGGCTCGGTGAGCCACTGCTCACTGATGGACCTGACATCCTCATAGATGTACCTCCAGATCCTCTTGATCCTCCTGATCCCTGCCCACTAGATCCCTGTGACTGACTCAACTGCTATTGAGGGTCTGGCTGATCTAGATACTCCAACTCCCGTGATCTCCTAAAGGCCCTGTCCTCCTCGAACTTCACATCCCGTCTGACAACAACTCTCCTTTATGCAGGAATGTAAATCCGAAAGGCCTTTGAGGTCTCACTGTAGCCCACAAAGATACCCTTCTCTGCGGTGGGCTCTAGTTTGGTCCTCTTCTCCTTGGGTATATAGGAGTATGTAATGCATCCAAAAATATGAAGATGACCAATATCAGGCTTCTTCCCAGAGAAAGCCTCCTCCGGAGTCATGTGCCCCAAGGCACGATGCGGACTCCTGTTCTGCAAGTAAACAGCTGTGTTGCAGGCCTCTGCCCACAAAAACAATGGCAACCCCTGATCATGTAAAATGGCTTTGGCAGCCCCTATGATGGATCTGTTCTTCCTCTCCGCAACCCCGTTCTGCTGGGGGTTGTAAGGAACAGT
>APFE030329216.1:0-14367 GCA_000404065.3 Pinus taeda
TTATGTCCTGTGCACACTTTTAAACATGAAGTGTGTTTGTATTCATTATCATATCTTTCTTTTTTGTTGGTTCACGCAACCAAGTTGTTCACGGACCAAGCCTTCACCAACAAGGGTCAACCAATGCGTCGGTGGCTGCATTGGAAATATCGCTTCATGTGATGAGGCCCATGCATTGTTAACTTAGGAGTAGGAGTAGTGTTTGCTTTTGGTTGTTTTCTTGCATGCTTGTTTTCTTAGTTACTTTGCATGTTTGTTTGTCTGCTTTCTTGTTTTCTTACTCAATTTATTTCTCATTTACTTCTGCTTCTGCTTTGCTTTGTTTTGTTTGTTTTCTTTTTTTGTTTGTATGTTAGTTTCACATGAAACCATGCATGACTCTTGAAACAAGCTGGGTAAAGTACAAGAGGTCTTGTGCAGCTATCACTACTTGGTTATCTATCATCCTGCTGATGTATGAAGAACTTGTTACTTTTAGTCCTTGATACATCAATGGAAAATACATACTGTTCGAAGTGAACCTTGGTGGAAGCACAATGCTTGCATGCTAACTAGTGTCACCTACTCTAGTCGGTTTTTTTTGGGTTAACCCTTATCAGCTCAGTCAGGTAGAGTACGGCGAGGGGGGTAACCTTAATAGGCACGTTAGATGTATATAATAAACTACTTCTCTAAAGGAAAAACCTCTTCTACTCTCGATAAGTCGGGATCCCTCTTCAAGAATAAGTGCTATGCACAGTTGTGAAAATGAAAAATGAAAAAATGTATAGTGAAAAATTTCAAAAGTGAAAAATGAATAAGGTGAAAGAAGAGAAAGGCTTCCTATGTAGAGAGGCGATGCAAGTAACTTCACCGAGGTACTCACTAGGCTAATGGGAAGCGAAGCGATCCATGTGTTCCTATGTGACTCCGCTGGGGCACTATCCAAGCCTGCTAGCAACTGAGCAACACCAGAGGTGAAACTAAGACTCTGATGACTATACTGCTTGTGCACCAATATACCCCTCAACCCCAATTGAAATAACTATGTTGCCTTGGATTTGAATGTGTGTCAATCGACCAAGAGCTTGGTAAATACTACATCTTACAATAAAGCAAGTGCAGAAACCAAGATGAACTGAGAACTGAACAATACTTCTGGAGGTGTTAGACTTGCTTTTCACGAACAAGGTCCATTAAGAGAGCTGGAGTTATACCAATGTGTGGCCAAGTGTTGTAGTAGATACAAGCTCCCTCCAAAATTTTTCCTTAGCTTCATTTTGGAGCCTCCCTACCAACCATCCTCATTAGCATGTCTTGCCTTGTCAAGTACACAAGCTTCAATGACTTTCTAGTAGATTGCTAGCCTGTGCATCAGAGCTTCTTGCATCCCCCTCACAGGTTGTTTCTCTAGACTTGGTCCAGTTGCAGGCTGAGCAACTCCCTCAAGAAATTGCACAATTATAGAGGGGAACCAACCTTCCATCTAGAAATTGTGCAATTTTGTTTGGCACCTACTTTGCTCTAGAATTGCACAAATCTGCCTGTTAAGCATTATTGAGAAAATTACGCAATTCCTCCTAACAGGGCTTCTCAGCCCGGAAATTGCGCAAACCTTCTGGGCAACCAACCCAGCTCCCTCTCAAAAATTCACATTTTTCCCCTCAACTGAGAAGGTTGTTGCATGTGCCATTGAGTCAACTGGTTCCACCCAGGACCGAGAAAACTTGACTTGCATGCATAGGCTTCCTTTTTTCAAAATAACAAAAATAAACATGCAAAAAGCATCCATAGATTTTAGGGATCTATTTTTAGCAGTTGGAGGTTACATGCAAAGATCATTTTAGAATCTTTCCTCCAAGTGTCGTTTTTTCCTAGATTTATGGCATGCGCGTCATGAGCCTCAAACTTATTTATTTGATGCTTGAGAGCTCACTTATTCACATCGATATTGGAGCTTTGACATCCCACAACACATCCAGGAGTCTTTGACACATCCAACTCATCTATTCACGTGTAAGTCGTCTTAACTTGTCTTTTGCAGCATTCTTGTCACTTTTTTTGTTTTGTCTTGTGTGAGTGCTCTTTGCTTGATTTTTGTGAATGCTTGCTATTACTTACATGCATACTATCTTTTACTAGCACCATTTTAGTTTTCGTTAGCATCTCAGTGTTGTCACATGCATGAAATTGTTTTGCACAAACAGTTGTTGATTTGGCGACTGACTCCACCCACATGCATGTTGTTCCATTTTCTCAACCTTTCATTCACTATTTTCATGCATGATCATTCACTCCTACTTACAGTCAATATCGCCATGCATTCACTTTCACATTTTCTTTTAGTTTCCCATCGGTGTGTTTGGGCAGTCTTGGCCTGGACTCTGCCTCACCAAGACAACATTGCACAATCCTGAGAGGGAAGGCTCTGTCTTCCTCTCAAGAAAGATTCATTTATTCCTAATGAATTTCCTCCATCCTTGCATTGTGCAATTCTGAGGGACAGTGTCGGCTGGCCTAGAAAATTGTGCAATGCAGTCACTAGGCCTACAACCATTGTCACCTAAAATTGCGCATTGCATAGTTCCAATAGCCAGTAGGTCAACCTGTATTTCACATTGCATAAATTGAGTATCCATCTAGCCTCCCTAGACATCCCAAAATACCTTTTGCGTAGTTCTGGCAGCTAGTCTCCCAACCTTCCAGGAAAAATAGTGCAATCCTTGCTAGTCAATCCCCACGTATGTTGCATATCATTCCTCAAGTTTCCTTTGGCTTTCACTGAAAGAATTCTTGCCATGCATGTCTCTTTGTCTCTAGATCTAGCAAGTGTTCATCCATCTCTTAGCAGTTCTGGATGAATGGCCTCCAAGAGAGAAAGATCAAATGACACTGATGGAAGTGCAACTAGAGAAACAGTTGAGTGAGTGTCTACAAGTCTGATGATCTATGAAGACACCAAGCTAATTGTAGGAAAGGATGTCAAGCTAAATTGAAAGAGGTCAATGATGAATTTGCAGGCACATTTGGGGAAGACCTCGAAGACCACCAAGTCTATGTGAACATCCACAAGTCCACTTGTGTCAGATTGCATGCATGTATCCCATGCGTGGACATGATACGTTGGACCATCTCACCACTGATCTCGAGACAATGACATTGGGTAGTGTTAGTGGGACAGATATTTCTACCTTCAGGCCCCGAATTATGATGAGATGTATTAGATGTCGATTCTCGTAATCACCAGCAGCAATGCCAACTTCATAGATATATTGAAGAATTGGGTGAAGGAGCCAGATAAATTCAGGATGACACCCAACCAGGTCTACAAGATGAAGATACTATGGAAGGCATATCAATACTTGGTCATCTTTGCATGTCTTATGTATGGTCATGAAAGCATGGAAACCTTCCCATAGAGTTGCGTGATCGTATTGGACCAACTAGCAAGAGAAGGCAAAGCATGAAATTGGTCGGACATGTTGGCTCACGAGCTGAAGGAATAGGTAACAAGGGCTCGATAGCTGCCCAAAGGTATGCAAGCAGGAATCTACATGTCTGCCTACATCTTGGATGAAATTTGTGCCTATCAGGAATTCCCAGGCTTGAAGTGAGCATGGACACTGACGAAGACCTCTGTGAACACTTATTATAAGATGTTGTCTGCATGCAGATTTAGAGGATTTATCATAGAGCTATTTGATCATTTTGACACCATGGTTTACAAGATGATATTAGAATAGGATCCACCCTGCATGTCATTGGTAGAAATGGAGTCACTGATCGACATAGCTGATTGGTATGCCTCACCGTTTAGCACCTTCATACAAATGTATAGCGCGGAGAAGCCTCTGCATGTTCTACCAAATTTTTCCTTAGACAATCTCATCGTGAAGGAAGTATCATATCACATCTCAGGAGGATTGACAGACATGCTGCACTAGAAGAAGAAGGCACCTTGGTCCAATATTCCGTTGTAGATCAAGTTATACGAGATATGGAGTTTCAAGAATGCGGATGTCAAGAAAAGCAGATGAAGAAATATCCATTCAGCCTCTAAAGTTACAATCCTTATGACCTAGATTGTCTTGTGAAAGATCACAGTGGGAGAGTACAATTTAATTGGATCCACGGGGCATGTCATTGGGTGGAGGAAGACCCATGGAGATATTGTTACAACTCCTCCAGACTCAATGAACTGGTCAACTACATTGTGGAATGGATAGTAAAGCAACATGAAGCATCATCCCCGAGGGCACTAGAAGCAGCAACAATAGTAGAGGTGAACATACCAGTGTGTGATAAGGGAAAGAGGAAGATTGTCGATCACATGGAGGAAGAGAAAAGCTGCAAGTTCCGAGTAGACCCACTTGTGGAGAAAGAAGCTTTGGTAATAGAGGAAAAGAGGAAGCAACGTGACAAGAGAAACATGGAAAGGCAGAGAGAGAAATGGTTAATGGAGGAAATAGAGAAGGATTTGCATGAGTTGAAGGAGCAACTCCGAAAGGAATAGGAGTTGTGCAGATAGGAGAAGGAAGCATATCAGGAACACGTACAATAGGGGCGCAACTTGTGCAGACAGATGAAACTACACTTGTACAAATAGGAGACTCATCAGAACAACTGGCATCAGGGAGATAGGGTGAACCATCGCAGGAGTAGGACTTCACTTAAGATATAGAGTAAGCACTTGAATAGATGGATATAGATATGGAGCAATAGGAATTAGAGAAAGACATCGACCTCGTGCCTCACCACCAAGAGGTCGATCCACAAGCTTCACTACATCCAAAAGAGGAACAAGTCCTAAGCATCCAAGGAGACACTGAGATCCTTGGGGACAATTTGGAGGGGGAGATGCACAACATCTCATTTGACGAGTCTCAACATAGAGTTTTGCAATCTTGCAGAGTGTTCACTTCAGAGGATCATGCATTTCCTATGTAGTTTGAGGAATGAGTGATCATTTCTGACGTGCATAAACATCCAAAAACATTTTCTGATGCTACCAGATAATATGCCAAAGCCACTAGTCCGGGTGTTTGCTTCCTAATAGCTAAGAACACGTGAATGACTAAGGAGCTAAAACTGACAAAGCAGGGAGGAGAATTGGTTACAACATCCACCCGAGAGGAGTTGAAGAAGGCAATACTAGATGAAGTATTGTCCCTTGTCACAGTCATGGGGGCGTTGTATTCCAAGTTTGGTAGCACGCACAAGGCAATCGTCCATCTCAACGATTGGTAGCAACGATGTGCTAGAAGAGCACGTATCCTATCGAACATGCATGTTGCTGTTGATTACAGGCAAGCATCGACGATGAGACACAAGGGAGCCCCACTTCACTTGACTAATATGATGAAGCCCAAAGCGGTCGAGCTAAAGGAAAACATCCAGAGTTAGATCTAGAACTATGAAGATCTCCCGCAGCTCATCACTAGCCTACAGGCTTCCCATGCACGTGTATTCAAGAGTATGGATGTTGTCGTGCATGCACATGTGATCCCATCTATTAGGATGCTCACCCAGGCAAAGACAAAGTCACGGGTCTGGCTAGAGCTTGACTCGTACTTTGATGAATTGATGCACATAACCACCAACCTAGACTTGTCAATCCGTGCAGACATCATGCATAAGTATGTTGTTGTTCTGGTCACACTCAAGACAACGATGTGCATGCTATCAGATGAGTTGGATAGAGGAACCCAATTAGTGTACCTGGATGTTATGGAGGCAAGTGTTTGTTTCCATAAATATGTCACCTCAGAGTACATGGACACTATCGTGGACTACTAAGCTTGGCTTCAGTTCACTGCTGTCGACCACCATGAAGATGTCAAAGAGCTAGTCTTCCAATAGTTGTCCAAGTCATAGTTATGTATTGCATGGCTTGCTCAAGCCATTTTGTCTCACATGGGTACATGTGCATTGTAATGTAACGTCTTGTTAAGTGTAAGTTCAAGTGTCGATAGTTGGATGTAACACTCATGGAGTAGATGATGAGTCATGAGGGTAGACGAACTGTCACAAAGGGGAATGTCAAGGGCCACCCCACCATTTGCTATAAACAGTCCCTCATAACTCATTGTATAGGCTTTTGGCCAGCCAAGCTTCCGATAGGAGTATCTTATAGAAATCTTGGACAATATTGTAATGAGCCTTAGCTTCACTACAAAGAGATAGTATATCTCTTTGGAGGAGCAGGTAGTTGTGGTTGTAACATTCCGCTATTGGAACTAGTGGTTGGACATGGATGTATTGTATGACTGGAACTTACACTTCTTAATGTAACAGAGCCAAGACATTTCATGCATATGAGGTATTGTATTTTAGCTATCTTGAGTACTCTAAATAATATATGTATATGTTTGCTTACACTTGCATGTGTAGTTATTTCTATATATGTATGTATGAATCTTTCTTAAATGTGTTTTTGGTTTAACCATCACTTTGGATTTCTAGCTTACTTGCATTCCATGTTGTGATGCATCTTTGATCCTATGTCCCCTTACTCTGTGCTATCACAAGTTTCCAAGGGGCACACTCATCTCACCCTCCGTGTGTTAGAACCGCTTATGCACCTTCCTTGACTTACTGCATATGTCACACCCTTACTACCAACATGGACATCTTACTTGCCTCTGTGTGAAACCATGGTCAAGGCATTATCGTACGACCCACTACTGGGACTCCTACACCAAATGGTTTGAGGTCTAATTGGGACTTATTACCAGGGAGATTCGCTGACATGTTGGTGAGTCTAGCTCTGACAACACACTCTTTTAATATTGTTCTAACTGCATTTTTTTCTTTGTAGGTAAATGATAATGCTAATGATTCCATGGATTCCTATATTGATTTCATGGTAATAATTTCATAACTTGGTTAATTTTATGTTTTTTATCACTCTTTTACTATTATTATGACTATTTGTTTTTTTTTCTTTGTAGGTAAATGATAATGTTAATTATGTTTTTCTATCACTCTTTTATTGTTGTTATGCCTATTTGTTTTTTTCCTTTATAGGTAAATGATAATGTTAATTATTCCATGGATTCTTCCACTAATGTTGATCCAAGTAACAAACGAGAAAAGATCTCACAAAATATTAGGCATATTTTTTAGTCACTTAAGCAATTACCTGGTGATGAGTCACATCTCCACTTCTTAGAAAAATGCATGGAAGATGTTGCAAGTGAATTAAAAATAGAATTGAAATCAACCACTTTGGGCTTCTTAGAAAAATCCATGGAAGATGTTGCAAATGAATTCAGAACTGACATCAACCACTTTGGGGTTGGACCATCCAGCTACTCCATCTTTCCAACAAGTGCAAGATGGATTTGGATATACACTTGGGTGTGAAAGATATTTCTTGAAGAGGATGGTCACTCGTAAGTTCTCATATACATCATCTATATTTGCACAATTTCCTCCCCCAACAAAAGGTACTAGAAGGAAAAAAGCATTTGCTAATGAGCTTGATAGAGATGCTACAGGAGACAATGAAGAAATACAAACATATGAAGGTGATAATTACATATCTCAAATGTAAAGTTTAGTTTCAAATGTTTTAATTTAAAACGTGTATAATATAAACTTGCAAAGAAATGTGAAGGAAGTTATTCATTCTATGGTTGGTAATGTAGGATCTATTTTTTATTTTTTTTAAAATAGTTTCAAATGGAATAACTAAACTAAGAAGTTTGACTTATTTACCAACATCTAGCATGTTCATTTTTTTGGTAACCCAACATATATCATTTTCACTTTTTTTTGGTAAACATGATGTTTTTCCTTGCATTTGTATTTGTTCTCCTTGTTGCAACTCTTTGTTTTAAGTGTAGTATGTGCACAAAGATATCATTAATTTACTTAGTATTTTAACTTCATTAATTTTCTTAGTTTTTTAATTTCTTTGCAGTGCTAGCATGGGAGAGATTAAAGCTATGGAAGATTGAGTGTTCTAACACCCTACTTTGCAATTTTGTTGGTTAAGTAATTATTTTTCTCCGTGGTTAGATTGATTTGGAGGCCCGAGTTAATATTCCACACAATCTCCATCCCGTATAATCCAAAATTAGAGATAGACATGCTAGTTTGGAGATTCTCTTATAACTCAAAATCTGGTAGGAGAGAATTATCTTATCTCAAAATAGCTTGTGTGGGCCTTGAATTCTAAATGCAAACTTCTAAGAATTCTATTATATTAAAGTTAATTTGATTGTTTTGTTCGTTGAATTAATTCCTTCAGATGTTGTATTTTTTTTTGTGGGGCATTATTTTTTGGTTTTCATTCCAATAAAGGTAAGGAAATAAATGTTTCAATTTCATCATAGGTGTAAATTTTTATCATGATATTTGACAATATCAATTATTTTTATTTATTTATATTAAATTATAAGTAAATTATTATTATTTAATATCCAAATTTAGCAATTTTATATATCATCAAAGAATTTGTTAAAATAAAGATATTTAAGAACAAATTTGCTTTAAGTGTTGGTAACTTCAATTTAATTAAAATTTCGCAAGATACTATAAAGGCTTGATTATATTTGGCTATGTAAATATCACAATAGTAACATGGTGGGAATACCATAATATCATCTTTTTCTGTGGAATAAGATAATTTACTAGTTTGATGTATTGGGTTTTACAGAAAATTCTGAACTAGGAGTACTGAAAGCCTCACAATTTCTCTGACACGGTTGTGGTTGTAGCAACATTGAGTTATATATCTATATATATATGTGTGTGTGTGTGTGTGTGTGTGTGTGTGTGTATGAATGATAACTAGTAATAAATTAATTATTAACAAACTCATATAATATATTATCATATTATAATTTGAATGTTAAATGTCAAATGTTAAATGGGAAAATTATAATTGAAAATGAGCGTTGGAATTTTTTGTTGCTTTTTCTAGCACCCATAGTACAAGTGCTTCAAGAGACATAGAAATCTTCCTAGAGACAACCTCTGGGTTGATTGTAGACGAGTGCGTAGGAAATCTTAGATAGAGGAGTGCTTTACAAGACTATCAGTGAGGGGTTTCAGAATTACTCCAATTGTCACGTTATTAAAAAGATAATAAAAGGGGTTTGGTTCAATAGCCCTACATCAAGGTAGATTGTTGGGCGCGGGATCCCCCAAGGCAAGTTTTGGGGCTTAAAGCCCAAGTTTTGACTAAGTCCTATGTAAAAGACTCCGCGATTTATGGGTGCAGAGCGTGAATATTGTAAATGACTCATAGGGTTGTCCGCCATCATTTTTGTAATGTAATGTTGGCTTGAGAGATCTACCCTTGGTCCGCGGACCATGGGATTGTATAAATAGAGTAAGGCTCTAAGTTGTAAAGGGACACCGAATGTATTATGATGAATTGAGCCTAATCTAAGTGTAGAGTTAAGCCTTTGGGTTGTAGAGTAGGAGAACTCTCTACAGCTGAGTGCACAGAGGCCTAGTAGTCTGCAATGGAGTGCACGGACCCCTGCAACATAGTGTTGAGGGCGAGTCGAGTGTGTAACTATTGGAGAAATAATAAAGAGAAGTTTCTTATCATTTTGTGTATCTTTTTCCTCTATTATGCATTGAAGTATATTGGGTATGAATTGCAAGTTTATTGTTTATTTGCTGCGCGAAATTATATGAATGTGTTGAATAAGTGAATATAAGATAAGTATCTATTTACACGAAGTTAACTAACACTTATAAGAATATAATTAAGATCCACAATGTAACTTGGGGAAATAGCATAGATCGCTGCCTTAGCAACACGAAAGCACCGTAGTCCCTGGTTAGGGCTGCGTGAAAGTGATCATAACAGATCGCGAAGGTATCGTAGGTTGGAACAGTGTGTGAAGTGACCTGCAGGAAGCTAATTCATAGTTGGGCTAAAGCAACACCTCAAACATCTCAAGGGTGTAGAAACTTGGTTCCAGCATCCCGCCATACTCCTTCAGGTGAGACCTTAGTCCACGCTCCACGGGTTGTTGCCAAAAGGGCTAGTAGTACAAGGATTTGTTTGGATAATTAACACCGAACCTAGGTTAGGCCTCATCAAGCCAAAAAATGGTTTCGTTTCCGGGACCAGAATCTTCATAGAGATGTCTGATGTCGCATCGCTGGAATCCAACTAAGAAGGAAATTGAAGGCTGGTTGGATATGAGAATCCACGAATTCACGGTGCAGTAGAATAGGAATCCATGACTGACAAAAGAAGAGTGGTCAGATTGCTACCTGTACACAGAGATCCATGAAATTTTCTTCGCATCTTTCCCTTCTGAGCAATATGAGTGCATCGCTAAGCTAGCAGATAGCCAAGGAAGGTGGAAGATCGACAGTCCTATTGTGTGGACCCCTAAATTGGTGTAGAGATTGGAAGCATCGGAGGATAATATTGCATGCATTGTTGATCACTGGCTTGATCAGATTACAGCAGGATTCATTACTGAGTTCGCAGTAGACACTTTAGTCAGCTATAGTAAAGCAGAGCAATGCTTTCTCAAAGGATCGCAAGGTAAGTACGTTAAGTCTCTGAACACATGGATTAAAATGATATTGTGTGAAAAGAGGATTATGTAGTTACATTAATGTTTGCGACTAGGTGAAGTGGGAAAACCTACATAAATGAAGGAAGTGTGGGACTAGAGACTAAACCCTTGATTTCACCTCCACGAGGGTACAAGGAAGAGCTCGCCAAGGTCTCCCCATGAAGTGTGGTCCATTTGATAAGGCAGAGGATTCTGTGCATACCAACTGCACCCACACCACCACCCATTTCACCAAAATCACCTCCATCTTCGCCCGTACCACCTCCGCCACCACCACGTTTTAATATGGCAAGCTCGATAAAGTTGCATGTGTTCAAAGGATTGGGAAATGAAGATCCAGACTGTGGAGCACTTGGAAGGTATGCTTTTGACAAGCAATTTAGTGGCTTTTCAATAATATTTGTAACCTTTTCTGCCTTATAAATTCAAAAGAGATAAAGGATTTTAATAAAATGTGCAAGAATTAACAAGGGAAGCTCAATTACTAATAATTGTCGTTTTTCTATGCAGGAAGACGTGGAAGCAAGGAGTTGCTGTCCAAAAGCGAAAAGTAGAGGAAGAACAACTGCTGTCCCTCCAGAGGGGAACCGGATGCGAACAAGATCGAGCAAATCAGAGCTGAATAGCCCAGGAAAAGAATGCGGGATACCGAGTCGCCGAACGCGAGAAAGAAAAGTGAAGGATTAACCGATTGGCGAGTCCCTCAAGATCTCCGATCCTGAGGGACGTTGTTCTACTTATCTTTGTTATCTAGATACCTCTGTCGTTACTTTTGTATAAAGGAACAATGTCATTGATCAACGAGACTACTATTTTTGTAATTTTAAGTTTCAGAACAAAACTTTGATCATCGAGTCTCACTGAGACCTGGTTTTGTTATACATTTTTTTATGAATTAATATAAAAGACTTCGTGTTTATTTCATCTCTGCGTCTGGAGTAACCTAAGGCGGTGTACCATTGGCAGTTAAGGGCCCAGCTCCGAAGGACACTTGCTTTTGTATCATTATATTGTAATTTATGTGTGTTTTGTTTATCTTCATTGCTCAGTAATCTGATACATCTTTTATATGATATGCTATGCTCTGTTCTGATCAATATATGAATGATTTCTCCATGTAATGACCCTGCACTGTATAATTGGATCTATCCAGGGTTGAATTGCGTCTTTAATCAGCTATTTCTATAACAGAGTGTCAGTATGAATATTACTGTCATTGGATCCATGTGAAATAATACTTGATGGGACTTGAAAGTAATGTTACTCTATTTAGAAACATAGTTATATCATTCATCATTCTCAGATTACTATATTAGTATAGAACATGTATATATGGTTGATGCTTGCTGTTCCATCATTCATCAAGGAATGTTGTTTCATAAAGTATATCTTATCTAGTTTGCTTGAAGAGAAAATCAGAGTGTGAATCAGTTGGTTTTAACTCGCGAGATTCAGTTCTTTCGATTTCTATTCCATTTTACTGTTGTTCCATTTTATTGCTGTTCCATTTCCATTTTGTTGTTCCATTTTACCTTCTGTCGTTTTATTTACCTGCCTTCGTTGTTTTGGTGTGAGAGAAGGTCTAAGGCTGTAGTGAGCCTCAGCAAGACGCTGCCTAGCTCCCAGACCTATAAGTCCATGCTCTAATTTCCTTTTTATCAGTTTCTAGAGGGATGGGTTATTGCTTCTGTACCCTTGACTGATCAACTGTCTTGTGCGATTCTATCTTTTGGGTTAATTTAGTTACCGCTTAGCATTTGTTTTCTTTTGTATCTTCTGAACACTATACTACTAAGCATTACTCGGACAAATAGCCTCGGATTGAGCTACTCTTTGCAATAAAAAAACGTTCCCGGATTGATTTATTAATGTGGAATAATTAGAGGTGTGAGAGACCCTAGTTATAGCTCTACATTTTGGCGCCGTTGCCGAGGAAAGAGTATAGCCATTTGCCCTTTATAGAGTAGTGCGCAAATCTGCTAGGAGGGAGTTGGATCTTAAAAACGGAAGGTAAGAACCTGCGTACGGAGCATGTAAAAGCCCTGCTCCACCATCCGCTCTCTTAGCATAATTGCTGGTTGAATAGGATTTAGTAGTTTTTTAGAGTGCATGACTAAGCAGAAAAAGCTAGAAAAGAATATCAAACCTCCAGCCAAACCTGAAAAAGCCAAAGGGCCGGTGACCCTTGGCCGAACAACCTTCATAGACGAAATCTATAAGAAAACTTAATCTCAGCCGTCGGTAGGCCCCAGAAAGATTAATTCTAAACAACCTACCAGCTCCCTTCAGGCCACAGCATCACCATCTGGAGCCTTTTCTGAGGTGCATAGTCAGATTGATGAACAAGACTTTCAAGAAATCGAAAATTCTATGTCAAGACAACTGCAGGAAGGGAATTTAAGCAACCTTTGTGAAGGAGAAGGGGAAACAGGGGAAATAGGAGAGCCAAGGTCAACTTCTAGGATAATCTAACTGTTAAACAGCCCAGATAAGGGGAGCGCGGTCAAAATTAGTATCGAAGGCACCCCATCCCCTCAGATAGAAATTCCAGATAAGGGAAGTGTTATTAAAATAGTCCCTGCCAAGGTCGTTCCTTCTCAACCTAGGAACACTCTCCTAGAAATTTCGGAAGGTTATTGGCACATATTTGATCCTATGGCGTAGAATCAGCCAAACACTCAAACTTCTACATTGCAATATCCTATAGTAGATTCTGCTGCAAATGCGCCCATGAAAGCGATCCCTCTTCAACACATCCCGACGTTTCATGGACTTACATCAGAGGACCCCGATGCATTCTTATTTGAATTCGATGTGCTATGTAGAGGATATTATTACACCACTGACCCCCAGAAATTAAAATTGTTTCCCTCCACTTTGAAAGGAGCAGCTCTGAGATGGTTTATGGGATTAGGTGGTGGAGTCATAAATAACTGGGAGCAAATGAAAGAATCTTTCCTAAAGAAATATCAGGATTATTGTAGGTCGAGAGAACTAAAAGATAAAATTTTCCAAATGACGTCCAGACCAAATGAAACTTTAGACGAATATGTAGAACATTTCCAGTACAATTTACAGAGATCCCCCTATGCATCACTACCTCTGCCTGATAATTTGTTGAAAACTGCATTTATTAGAGGCATGAAAGAACAGTGGATTGAAACATTGAATATCATGGGAAAAGGGGATATTTATCAAGAGAATTTTGCTGACATCATTGATTTATACATCAGGAGTTCAAGAGGCAGCACAAGGATAAAACCAAAAAAATATGATCGGTTTGTCAGAGACAAAAAAATATCAACAGAAGGAGTAACACAGGTAGAACTTGGGAATTTATTAGAAAATTTTAAAACTGATATTCTGGGGACATTAACTACACAACTTGATATTGTGCAGGCTAAACAAAAGCAAATGGAGGAGGAACAAAATCTGGCGATTTTCTGCCCCCAATATAGAAGAAAACATAGCCACAAGGAATGTCCACTGGATGCAGTTCAAACATGTGCTATCTGTACGAAAGATCACCTTACTGAGAGCTGCCCCTCACTTCCTGGATTGAAGACAATATATAAGGAAGCAGAAGAAGAACCAGAGCCAACATACTTCGTTAACTAGCATTGCCAATGGCAACCTAAGCAATCTGGTATGTTTTCGGACCCAACTTCTTCTTTCCAGCCTCCGCAGTATAATGCTCAGCAATATAGTATGTGGCAAAACCAATCTCCACCCCCATTTCCGAATTGGTCATCATAGCCATTTCCTTCTCCAAATCCATGGATGAATCAGACAGGCCAATTCGGCTGGCCAAATTTTCCCTACACCCCACCAT
>APFE030329216.1:18251-34800 GCA_000404065.3 Pinus taeda
CGGCCTAGATCTGAGTGAGGCACAAATCAATCGATTACAGCAGATTAATGAATTGGACGAAATCAGGCTCTCTGCATTACAAAATACAGCATTGATTCAACAACAGCGAGCTAAATGGTATGATGCACTTATCAAGAACAAAGTCTTTCACGAAGGAGACTGGGCTCTGTTATACGACTCTCAGTTTCAGGACTTCTCGGGGAAACTCCAGACTCGATGGTTAGGACCATACGAAATCCAGAAGGTACATGACAACGGGACCCTTACTCTGACCACAATTGACGGTTCTGGATATGCATTCAAAATAAATGGCCACCGAGCTCATCTCTATCGAAAGCCACTCACTCGGGAATCCTTCTGTCAGCAGCTATGACAAGATACTGATATGGAAATTTTAGGAGAGGAAGCGAAATCTTCCTCACCTATAATTTAAGGAATTCATTTTTTCATACCTTGTACATAACATCTTGTATATATGTTTTCTTGATTTTCTTTTTGCATTCTAAGTGGTTCTGCTGTTCCTTTTCAAAAGGAACAGCACTAGTGTGTTTCTGATGTTCCTTTTCAAAAGGAACAACACTGGTGTGTTTTTGTTGTTCCTTTTCAAAAGGAACAGCACTGGTGTGTTTCTGCTGTTCCTTTTCAAAAGGAACAGCACTAGTGTGTTTTTGCTGTTCCTTTTCAAAAGGAACAGCACTGGTGTGTTTTTGCTGTTCCTTTTCAAAAGGAACAGCACTGGTGTGATTTTGCTGTTCCTTTTCAAAAGGAACAACACTTGTGTGATTTTGCTGTTCCTTTTCAAAAGGAACAACACTTGTGTGATTTTGTTGTTCCTTTTCAAAAGGAACAGCACTTGTGTGTTTTAGTTGTTCCTTTTCAAAAGGAACAACACTTGTGTGTTTTTGCTGTTCCTTTTCAAAAGGAACAACACTTGTGTGTTTTGCTGTTCCTTCTCAAAAGGAACAGCACTTGAGTGTGTCTGTTGTTCCTTTTCAAAAGGAACAACATTTGAGTGTCTCTACTGTTCCTTTCTCAGAAGGAACAACATTTGCGATTTTCGGTTGTTCCTTTCAAAGAAACGGCGTCCTATGAATTTATCTACATGGATTCTTCTCTGAGGAATGCCATCGGCATCTTTTTGCTCTTATTGAGGATGATTGCGCCCATGTTCTCCCCAGTCTTTTAGATACAGCAATGGACTTATGCGATGAACATAAACCATGATATACCGAGGTCAGCAGATCATAGATTGCCATCACTTTAAATCCTAGTATTTATAAGAGGAAAAGAGGAGGGACATTAACTTTTTATCTTCGTTGTCATTGTCTCATTATCGGCACTCTGGTTGGTGATCTTTATCATGACAATTTCCCTAAAAAAATCTCTCTTGATTATTACTTAGGAGTAAGAACAAAGGATTTGTATCTGTCAGTTGGCATGATAAGACTTTTTCCACCATTCCCCGCTCTTAAGGAGTGCGGAACCACCCTTATGTGTAAAAAAAACAAAAACAAAAAGAGTGGTGCTCTGCAAAAACAAAAATAAAATATGAAAATTGTCAAATGCAGGATAGGGGGTCTCATTGAGAGCCAGCCTACCATGATCATAAGGATGGAAGCGAAGTGGCATTCCCATTACGGCCACCACACCAGGGATATGGTCCGAAGGTATATCAACAAACAAACCTTGGAACAGGGGGTCTCATCACGAGCCGGCCTGTCCACGTTTCGCGCCTACCTTGTGAATGGAATTATGGCTATCTGGTTACCAAGCCAGCATAATGGCCTGCATTTTGACAAAGCACTCTTCAGAATATACACAAAGGATCATGGTTCCGGAGGGTGAAATAAACAACTCTGCCAAGGTTATGAACACCTGTTGGAAGCAGAGCTCTGTTAATGGCATCGAAGTCGTAATGGTTACACCAACAGGTATGATAACAATATTTTTTGTCTCTTATATCCTTTAAATAGATCATATGTCACACCCCGATGTATATATCGCATGAATATTCATTACCACCAATCATGGCAACGGAACTGACAATGACCACTGGAGATTTCGTACGCTTGACAGACGTCCCATCCCCCGACCTCTCATTATATCACGCAGGCTCTTATGTAAAACGCGATCTACCTTTTTGCCTCGATTTCGGCATTTCGTTGTTTTTCTAAAACATGGCATAATTTCATATGTTGTTTCTTAATGACTTGACTTCCGACTGGCTGTTGCTCCTCTCTTTGACGGTTGGGGACAGCCTATCAGATCGCGGGGGGGAGGTAACCTCATTACTCCATGGATTACGTGGCTGCACACCATTCGGGAGAGATAATGTACGAAGGGATGGCATGGTTTAACGGTATGATAATTCCATTTTACGGAAATTGCCGTCCACGATCCTTTTTTTGTTGCATGCTCTGTGTTCTTTTCCGAAATTTGGTGACGATCATCCTCTCTGTGTCTCAAACACCGCAAGCAGTTGCTGTTCCATTAAGAATTCTGAGTAGAATCATGGGGGGAAAGACGGTCTGAAGTGAACCTCACGAATTGACAGTCTCCGCTACTGCCCGCAAAATCCTGGAAAAGACAAGGTGGTTGAATTATTTCAACCGCCTGCAAGAATCAAATGAAGCAGTGGTGTTGGAATTCCTGCAAAATTTGCAGGAAAATTACTCCATAGTAGGAGGAAAGCAGATAACGGTCACGGAGGATATCATCGCAGAAGTCTCGGGACTACCAGCTGCCAGACCCGTATGGATGCTGAAAAAGGAAAGATTACAAAAGGCTATGGAAATTTTCCAGGACGAAGGCCAGAGCTTGACAGTCAAAGGGAAAGGAGTTCTGCCAGCAATGCTAGGGGAACCCTGGACCGAGCTAGCAAAGATAGTGCAGAGTTATATCACCTGCGAAGGGAGGAAAGATGTGGTAAGACCTCGTCACCTGAAAATTTTAGTTGTTTTAAAAGGAAAATGTTCTGTAAATCTCCCTGCACTTTTAAATTCATTATTACATGACGCGGCCCGAAGCCTGAAGAAGGCACAACACATAGACGCAGTCGTTAGCCACCATCGACTGATTCGATTGATAGTGAGCCACAATCTCACTCAACAACAAAGCACTTGGCAGGAACTGATCGCAATAGTCGAGGGGGGATTGGCTGCACCACCCCCAAAACCTGAACAGTCCTCCAGCACGCCGGAACGATCAAAGAAACGTAAAGAATTAGCAGCAGAAAGACATACTGCTCCAAAACGGAAACAATCCTCCAATACGCCAGAATGACCAGAGGAACCCAGAGAACTTGCTGGCACACCCGACCAACCTGAGAGACCAAGGAAATCAGCCCGGCTGGCCTGGATACGAGGAAGGCTGGAAACGATTCAGGGAGCCACTGCCCAGCCAATTGAAATTGCGGACGAACCTCCAAAACCAGAAGGAGGACCCTCCAAAGAAAATGCTGAGCAATCAGGGGCCAAGGCTGACCAGCCTGGAGAAGGAATTGAGGAAAGAGATGAGCTCTCTGAGGCAGAAACAACCACCGAGCAGGTCAATCAAGAAGAAGAAGTAGTATAGCTAGGGGGTAGCCCGTTGCAGGACCCTGTGGGTGAGGAGGAATTGGCAACAGTCCTGGCCAATATGGGGGAATATGGCCAGCCCTCCAGCACAACAGGCATCCCTGACGGACCCGCGGAGGAAGATATGCCCGAGAAAGTGCATGCAGAAAAGGCAGGGGAAGAAAACCTGCCTGGGGACAATCTGTCCCCAAGACGTCGAAAGATATCCCATATGAAGAAGAAGCAGACTTAAGGGCCAAACCCTCTGTCGAGGCAAAGGAAATTAAGAAATTAAGGAAGAAACAACAAAGGTTGTTGGGCACTATAGCCAGGCTCCGACAGCAAATTCGAATTTTGCAAGCCAACTTGAGAATACAAAGGACCGCAAGGAAAAGGAAGAGGGCCACTGCAGCAAGAACCCAGAGGACAAGAAGACGACAGACCTATACCCGTTTTGTTGATCGAAACCCCATTAGGAGACCTACTGCCAAGGAACAGAGTACTGTTCCAAATGACATCGAGGAACAGGTTGCTGTTCTAAGTGACATTGAAGAACAAACTGTTGTTCCAAATATCGTGGAGGGACAGACTGCTGTTCCATCTGACCCTGAAGAACGGATGGACATTCCAATGGAACAGCAAGAGGCTCCGATGGCAGGAGGACCACAACAACCCTTTATTCGCGTTAAGAAAGAAAGAGAAAGCAAAGAGACCCAAACAAAAGAACCACCCTCAGGGGTAATTAGGGTCCTAAACTCTAAGCAGCATAATAGAAAGGTCCAGGTCAAACTCCTAGCCTCTATGGCTTTATGGAAAAAGGATCCAAAACAAGGACCTTGCACAAAATGATGAAGGAAGCTTAGCAAGAAGCTGAGCAGCTGCAAGAACAAACAGTCCCCCAGGAGAAATACGAAGAGCTACAACAGCAACTTCGGGATATTAGTCAGTCCGAGAGCCAGGCCTTCGAAGGATGGCAAAAGGAACAAGAAAAGGTTGCTAAGGTAACTCTTCGATTAGATAGTGTTGTTAAGCAGATGGACACTGTGTGTTCCTTGTATAATGACGTTTTGACTTGTAGGGCCCCTGCTAAAAATTATGCTTTATTTTTGCTTGAACGATATTTGCGATTGAAAATAAAAGCCGTTAGGGCAGGTACACCTATCCACATCAACACTGTTAATGATTTTATAGATTGTTGCAAGCATTACGGAATGAAGGTTCAAAGGTTATTGTGCGAGTTTTACTTGAACAACCTCGTGCTAGACCAGGAAACTGATTTAAATCCTGACCCTTTTGTTGGCGATATACAATTCCAAGCCTTTATCTCATTTGGGGTTAATCAGCTAAAATGGCTCAAAGCTTATAACACCTTTCAGAGACAGGAGAATAGCCTAGACTTATGGGTACGAGCCGAACCTAGAGACCTAGTGACGCTATGGAGGGAGCATAGTAGCCTTATGAGGATCCCGGGTGTCATCGAGATATTAGGACCCATGCACGAAGACTTGATCAGACATAGTCTGGAATATTTCCTGACTATTAAAGACCTTGCCATCGATGATGCAAAATTTCGATACCGGACCTCTAGCCCAAATATCCAGCTCAGGGAACCATTCAAATACAATAATTTTGAGCTGGCTTCCAGCCGATTGAACCTTTATGGGGAACGGATTCTGCAAGCAGGGCCATCCTGGTTGGGGTATCGATTTCGCAGTCCAATTATTTGGCACCCTGCACCCGGATATCAGGCCTTGTATGAGATGCCTGCAGATCAAATAAATCAGTTCTTTGATAATCTAGTTGCTCATCACGGTTGTCGGCCTCCTCGCGAGATCCCCTCTCCGGCATATTCTCTCACCACCTTGCATGTCAACTATAATGTTTTCATCAGGGCATGAAACAGGGTAAGCAGGGGGGTGTGTGGAGCACTTGGAAGGTATGCTTTTGACAAGCAATTTAGTGGCTTTTCAATAATATTTGTAACCTTTTCTGCCTTATAAATTCAAAAGAGATAAAGGATTTTAATAAAATGTGCAAGAATTAACAAGGGAGGCTCAATTACTAATAATTGTCGTTTTTCTATGCAGGAAGACGTGGAAGCAAGGAGTTTCCATCCAAAAGGGAAAAGCAGAGGAAGAACAACTGCTGTCCCTCCAGAGGGGAACCAGATGCGAACAAGATCGAGCAAATCAGAGCTGAATAGCCCAGGAAAAGAATGCGGGATACCGAGTCGGCGAACGCGAGAAAGAAAAGTGAGGGATTAACCGATTGGCGAATCCCTCAGGATCTCCGATCCTGAGGGATCGGTGTTCTACTTATCTTTGTTATCTATATACCTCCGTCGTTACTTTTATATAAAGGAACAACGTCATTGAGCAACGAGTATACTGTTTTTGTAATTTTAATTTTCAGAACAAAACTTTGATCATCGAGTCTCACTGAGACCTGGTTTTGTTATACATTTGTTGATGCATTAATATAAAAGACTTGGTGTTTATTTCATCTCTGCATCTGGAGTAACCTAAGGCGGTGTACCATTGGCAGCTAAGGGCCCGGCTCCCAAGGACACTTGCTTTTGTATCATTATACTGTAATTTATGTGTGGTTTGTTTATCTTCATTGCTCAGTAATCTGATACATCTTTTATAGGATATGCTATGCTCTGTTCTGATCAATATATGAATGATTTCTCCATGTAATGACCCTGCACTGTATAATTGGATCTATCCAGGGTTGAATTGTGTCTTTAATCAGCTATTTCTGTAACATAGTGTCGGTATGAATATTACTGTCATTGGATCCATGTGAAATAATACTTGATGGGACTTGAAAGTAATGTTACTCTATTTAGAAACATAGTTATATCATCCATCATTCTCAGATTACTATATTAGTATAGAACATGTATATATGGTTGATGCTTGTTGTTCCATCATTCATCAAGGAATGTTGTTTCATAAAGTATAACTTATCTAGTTTGCTTGAAGAGAAAATTAGAGTGTGAATCAGTTGGTTTTAACTCACGAGATTCAGTTCTTTCGATTGCTGTTCCATTTTATTGCTGTTCCATTTCCATTTTGCTATTCCATTTTACCTTCTGCCGTTTTATTTACCTGCCTTCGTTGTTTTGGTGTGAGAGAAGGTCTAAGGCTGTAGTGAGCCTCAGCAAGACGCTGCCTAGCTCCCAGACCTATAAGTCCATGCTCTAATTTCCTTTTTATCAGTTTCTAGAGGGATGGGTTATTGCTTTCGTACCCTTGAGTGATCAACTGTCTTGTGCGATTCTATCTTTTGGGTTAATTTAGTTACCACTTAGCATTTTTTTTCTTTTGTATCTTCTGAACACTATACTACTAAGCATTACTCGGACAAATAGCCTCGGATTGAGCTACTCTTTGCAATAACAAAACGTTCCCGGATTGATTTATTAATGTGGAATAATTAGAGGTGTGAAAGACCCTAGTTATAGCTCTACACAGACTAGTTTTGGTTCGTTGTAAAAGCCATATGGGAAGCACAGGGAGTTACAGATGATAATATCAAGAAAGAAACATTGGTTTGTGCTCTGTAGGATCACGTGCTGACCTAGTACATTAAGCACTCAAGTGATAACCCTAATGCAGGAATCACGGTTATCCAAGTTGCACTAACTAAGGAGTTTAGTAGACCGAAGTTAGAGGTGCAATTGATCATTGGGTTCAAAGAGATCATGATGCTAACAGGCTTTTGTCCTTGGGAGCTGGATGAGAGGCTGAACTGTACGATTCACGAAGCTAATATGACTTTGATGGATGGAAAGCACTGCGAATGGTTTGTAGCATCACTAACACCTCATTTGAGGAACGCACTGTCACATCAAAAGTTAATGACTCAGGCCGAAGCTTTAGAGATTGTGATGAGGCTGCATGAGACCCCAATATAGGATCCTAACCTGTAAGTTCAGTAGATCCACGCGCAGTTGAAAAACGTATGCCTTGAGATGTAGAGTCTAAAACAAGACAGGACAACTCAGCCGAAAGTGCGCGAAGAAGTGTGATGCGTAAAGTGTAAAGGTCAGGGTCATGAAAAAGACCACTGAATAGTGTTGATGAATTACCTTGCGGGAGGAGGACCAATGCCCTTGAGGCCAGAAGTGCAAGCAGTACCAAGCGCGATTCTCGCTTTGTGGTGCATGATTTGTCAAATAGGTGGTAAGCACGCTATGGACAACTTCAATTTGTTGCAGACGTACATGCAGAATTTGCAACATTTGTTCTGTAATTTTTGTAGATCGGTGGGACATGATGAGCACACCTATAGAAGTTATGAGCTAATGATGGATAGAACTCCCACTACAGGGTTTAGGCCGTAATGCGGCCCCTAGACTAGGGTGTATGGATGGCGTGAACCAAATTTTAGGGGCGCAAACGAGGCCGAGGTGGAGGAGGGTGTGGAAGAGGTCGCGAACAATTGATATGCTACAATTGTGGAGGGCTACGACATTATGTCGACGATTGTACGAATCTGACGCGCCTACCATGTTTATATTGTAACTTTTTTGATCACGAGATGGAAGATTGTCCTATGATGATAACTAGGATACGTGACAAGGGAGCACTACCACCTCCCCTGACTCAGAACCTGCAAATGATGAGGTTTGGGCAACGTGAGGAAGAGCCAAATGTGAATATTGTGTTCCAAAGTGGAATCATGATGGGAGATGATAAAGGAAAACAACCCAAAGAGAGTACTTTGGTTCGCAAAGCTCTGGCGAAGGAAGCAGAGTTTGTTTTGGATCACACTCGAGAAACATTTATGGAAGCTAAGAAGAGCTTTGCTATTGCCTCCACTTCAGGAAGAAAAGATAGACCGGAGCCAGAAATGGACCTATCGATTCTAACGATGTTCCTAGAAACATATATGAAGTTATTGCGCGATAATAAGGATGTAAAGGGATTATAGGAACTCATTAAAAGATGTGTTGGGACCGCGCCAGGAGAGCTGCACGTAGTCTGGAAGACTGGAAAGCATAAGACTAGGACAGGCATAGAAAAGAGATTAACCATGCAGATCAGAGAATATGAGATGGACCAAGTAATTTTGGACTTAGGATCAAACATGAATGTTCTACCGAAGTAGACATGGGAGTGCATGGGGAGGCCTACGTTGCAGTGGTCTCCTATCCAGCTGTACATGGCGAACGAATAGAAGATAATATCCCTAGGGTGATTGCATGGAATCATAGTGGATATTGAGGGATCGAGCGTACTAACAGACTTTGAGGTGATAAAGGATTGTTGATGACAACAATCCCTACCCCAAGCTCCTAGGAATCGATTGGGCCACTAACATGAATGGGGTGATTAACCTAAAGAAGCACAAGATTATTTTTTAGAAGAAGTCTCTATGCGTAGTGATACCTTTGGACCTTGCTGAAGGATCACACTACACTGAGCCAGTGTGTAATAATGAAAGTGACGGTGATTTAGATTACATCTACAAGATAACTATACGAGAGCAAGATAGAGTAAATCCCATTGCAAATGGATGAATTTCATGGGAGCACGAAAGCTCCTATAGTTCAGACTCAAATGAGTAGATAGAGCGATTGCAGAACAGGTTACATGAGGTAACCACACTTAGCTATAATATGATGACAAGATCACTATGCTACGTATCAATGGAAGTGCAAGATCTACCTACTTATGATGGATTAGGTGAGGTAGATGCCTTCTTGTATAGATTTGAAAGGGAGGTGCCGGAGAAAAAACTTTTCCAGGCCTTAAATTGGGTACTACATGCTATGCCCACAAGGTGATGGGGCATGCACAAAGAAAACTTTGAAGATTGGCTCGCCTATAGAAAGATGATGCGCACACGGTTTGGGAAGCTTAGAGTGTGATTGGCAGGTAAACACAATGGGCAAGATGGTCCACGTGTGCATCTTTCCAGATGGGTACGAGCATATGGAAAACAACTTGCATAGATGCACACAAGCTTCATGTTAGGAGATATGGTCAATAGCAATGTGTTGGGGGGGAAGTGTACAAAAAGCTTCCCAAGTTGGGATGACATAGTGTCGAGAGAACGATCGTGTAGAAGGTTATCCATGCTGAAGCCTATAACGAAGTATGCAAAGAACTGAAAAAGGTATGTAGTGCGTAGCAAAGTGATTAGGACCTGTGCATACCCACAGTCTTATGGGCTTATAGGGCAACATGCCAGAAACTAATGGGACATATGCCTTCTAGGCTAGTTTGTGGGGTGAAATTTGTACTTCTGATGGAGTATTGGAGGCCTAGTTTGTGCATAGCAGTGCCTACGGATATGAAGGATCACGTAGCACTGGAAGAAGAGATCACAGAGTTGGAAGAGATTGAAGAAGAATGCTTGGGACTTGATGAAGAGATCCAGCAAGGTGATCTTAGGCTCCATGAACTAATGAATGAAAGAGTTCGGTTGAGAGACAAAAGTGTCATGGCAGAAGAAGTCAAGAAGCTTGAGTAAGGAATAAAGATGGACTTTATTGATAAAAATATTATGGTGACAAAACTAGATGCGCATGATTAGAGTGACAAATTTGGGGACTATTGTCGAGAATTTGATTAGTTTGATGCCTTGGATTCGGTTGTATGTTACTAAGAGGATCATAGATGGTGGCGTGATGAAAATGGTAAAATGTACGATGTAGGTAGTGAAGTTAAAAGGTGAACTTTTCCCAAGAAAAGTAGATGATGATCAGTTGACACTGTATAGAGGTGGTGTAGCCACATGACTATCCATGGGAAGTATAGTCTTAGCGCTCTAGGTAGTTGGAAGGAGGCATGGGACTATAAACTACCCTGTCTGTGAGCTGCGCGATGATAGGACTACGCGCAGGAGTGAAGCATCATAGGGTCTACGACAACACACGCGTAGCTGCGTTGCCACGTGGGTTGGCTAGAAAGTGACCATTATAGTCACTATTCACGATGTGATGCTTAGTTTGAGACCAAATGGAGCGAGTGCTAGGCAGTTAAGGCAGACTTTATGGGCAAGATTTGGGAGAACCTTTCACCAAGGGAGCATTAATGTAGCAGATTTGGTGGGAACAGTCGAATTCAAATTTGAAAGATGTTATAAGTTGCGAACGCTACCGAGAAAAAAACACTTGGCCATTTGAAAATTGAGCTATCGTTTGCCCAGAGTATTATGAACCGAGACCTGTTTTCCCTGTTGAGAGCATTGGTTGAGCACCTGATTGAGCAGTTGAGAAATTTCCAAAAAAACAACATGTAAGCATCTGAAGAAGCCAGGGAAATCAGAGAAATGACCATCGCAGAGGCCGTGCAGGCCATGACAGTAGAATATGCCCCTGAGTGTGTCTGGATAGTCGTAGAAATCCCCAAATCATCACACACACTGAGACCTATGAAAGATAAACAGCCCATGATTCCGATGTGCATGTCCCCTAGAAACCCACTAGGAACTAAACTGACTGTGGAGGAAAAGGGGAAGGTAGTTAACTTGGAAACCGATGAGGAGGAAGAAGACCTTGAGGACATCCTAATAGAAGAGGAGGAGGACGAAGACATGGAGGAGGAAATTGAGGGTGAAGACCATTTGACCAACCTTCCCACATATGTTCCTCTTTACAAGGGGAAAGCGAGGATACCTAAGGACCTGGATCAAACAAAGAGCCCTCTGCAGACCCAACTGCTACCCAACGATGTTATTTTGAAGGAGCGCACATGGGACGAGTGCTCAGTTTGAAGTTCAAAGACTGAGATCTCGCTCACCACAAGAAATTCCCTCACATGGTGACCATGCAACTCACAAGACCAAAGAAACACACCCCGGTGGGAGTCATCGAGTTGGAGCCGCACTAGTGGTTGTGCATGTTAGCACTCAGTATTTTCTCATGGTTAAAGAAAGAAATCACCAAGGTAACTACAAACCAAGTTTGGAGATCAGGACCTAGCCTTCCTGATGCTTAGAGAGGGCCCTCTCTTTATAATTTAACTTTGTTTTAGCTATGTGTTTTTAGGCTAGTTATGATTGTGCTTTGGGTTTGATTTGAATTTGGGTGGTGTAATCACTTACTTAGATGAAAGGAGGGTTGCTTTTACCATTGGGCTATGGAGTCAAATGTGAGACAAACAAGACTGGATTCAGTTCTAAAAACAGGGTCTACAGGCAAGATATATGAGTTACTATAGATCTCAGAGGCTAAATGGTGAATGGCTTCAAATCAGATCCATGGAGAAATTAAGGGTTCCCTAGGCTGGACTTTGGAAGAAATGAAAGAAGTCAACCAGGATAGTAGAGCAATCAAGGATTCTCAGATCCGAGTATTAGAAGAAAAAATGTAAATAAATCACTGTGAAAAACAGAGTGTAATTAAACAAATTCTGTATGATAATTCCGGTTAATTCATTTAGATTTTAAAACATATTTAAAATTTTGAAAACACAAAAGAAAGGTAACACAATAACACAAAGAAAGTACTTCACTGCAAATGGCTCATCTCATGAATCCTGTAGTGAAATGCTTTTATTACTTGCTCCAGTCTATTAACTTGAAAATAGTACAATCACCCTTTGGTTCAAGGTCATAATAACTCTACAAATGTAAAGTAATCCACCCCAAATACTTCAAATGAAGAAGTATTTATACAAATTCTAAACTGAAATATCTTGGAAAAATATCAAGATTGGTTTTACAAATATCTCAAACAGTTTTACATTAATAGAACTTAAATAAAGGACACTCGAACATAGTGAATCTATTTGGCACTATATTTATGGATTGATGGTGATAAAGAAGAGAAATTCAAATTTGATAGCGACTCTTAATCAATGATGAGGCTTTCGAGTCACTAACTACCTCCTTCATTTATGCATACTGCCCCAGAAATTATACAAACTTAGGGTCGAGTGATACCTTTGTATATATCAATGCGAGATATATATGTAAAACGTGAACGTGGTTATTGTATACAGTTATGTTATTGAGATAAAACTCTCTCCAGTTCCCAAAATACATCTCCATATGTTCACAATATGCTCTACAAAAAGATGTCAAAAACAAGACTTTGCACAGTCTGAAACATAGGTTGTGAAGATATGTGTGTATCACCCTTTTTGTAATACCTATGCAAAAAGTGAGATAGGTGTTAGTAGGTTGGTAAGGAACACAAACCTCCTCCCGTTTCGCCAAATGCATCTTGGATTGGCCACAATCATTTTTGTACAATTATGACTTAAACAGGAAATTTCTGGAAAATGTATCATTTCTATTCTGATTTCATCTTTTAACCTTAATATTCTTTTAACTATTTTTACCTTTACTTTGGATAAAATTTATTGTTACTGGTGAAAGTGTTTTCATCTCTGTTTAACCCTTACTTCCTCCATGTTTACTTTTATTGTTTACCTTGACTGCTCTGTTTTTTCATCTATCTTCACTTTTATTTTTCAATCTGACACACTTTTACTGATACTCTTTCATCTAATACACTTTTACTTTGATGACCTATCAATATCCTTTACTGTGTTTTTACTTTTACTGTACATTTTAACTTTTTAATGTGTATTCAACAATAAATTATTTATTTTTTATATGTATCAAAATATGGTAATGGATATTGATCAACTTTTTGTATTTTTGATCTATTTGTCTTTTGACTATATTCTCTGTCTGGTTCCTTTGTCTTAATAGTCAATGTCTCTGTGTTAATGATTTCTTTCTCTGTGCTATGTATAACTGTTTTCTTCTTTTGAATGAAGGTTTTGAAATAGATCTCCTTTCGAATATTGGAGTAAACAAGTTTCGTGACTAGTATCAAAACTGTTTATCCAAGCTCTGGTCTTCTGCTAATTACCTGCAAAATACAACAATTTCTTAATAAAACATAGGTCTGCGAGGAGGTGACCGGAGGCCGTACTGAAACTAGGAAGAACTGTGGACAAAGTCCGGAAGGTGTTAGGGAGGGAATGTAGGAATTTACAGGGTAAGTTCCTCAGACAGAACACCAAAAGGACACCGCTCACAAACAGATCACAGATCAATACACCAGTATTTTGACGTGGTTAAAACCCTTAGAGAGGGAAACAGTCCACGGCATGTGCCAACGTGGCTACTACAGGCAATTTATTAATAAAAGAATGAAAATTTACATAAGCTTCTCTCATGCACGGTTAACCTACAAATGACCCTCCATGCGCTTTAAATAGAATTCATGGACCAATCGGGTGTCCAGCCACGGATCAAGTGTCGGTAATACCGCGGAGAGAATGAACCGTCGGATCACTACATATCGTGACCGTCGGATTGTAAGTTACAAAATTTACAACAGTAAAGAAACACACTTTACCTAACTTCTATACCTAACTCTATACTAGACCAAGTTGAACTTAACTATTTCCTATGTGTCGGAATATCCTAACATCCCCCCTTAAGAACAACTTGGGATAGGATTGAAGGATTTACAAATATGACACAATAGGAGAAGGAAGGAGGCACTATAGCCTATCTGTTAGGATATTTCGACACGTAGGAATAGTTAAGTATAACTTGGTCTAGTATAGAGTTAGGTAAAGTGTGTTTCTTTAACATGTACATTTGTAACTTACAATATGATGGTCACGATATGTAGTGATCCGACGGTTCATTCTCTCCTCGGTATTACCGACACTTGATCCATGGCTTGACACCCGATTGGTCCATGAATTCTATTTAAAGCACATGGAGGGTCATTTGTAGGTTAACCGTGCATGAGAGAAACTTATGTAAATTTTCATTCTTTTATTAATAAATTGCCTGTAGTAGCCACATTGGCACAGGCCGTGAACTGTTTCCCTCTCTGAGGGTTTTAACCACGTCAAAATACTAGTGTATTGATCTATGATCTGTTTGTGAGCGGTGTCCTTTTGGTGTTCTATCTAAGGAACTTACCCTGTATATTCCTACATGGTTACGACGCTGATTTGTAGGATCACCGGCAAGATCACCTGCTGCATCTCGAGTAGCTTGGACCCATTTTGGAAGTGAAGAAGCTAAAGGAGCTGAAGGAGCTGAAGGATGATCCTGCGAAGGTGGGGGAGGATTGTCATCCTCACTTTCATCATCTGAAGAAGAAATATGTTCAAAGGTAGAAGAGATAGAGAGAGGTGGCACATGTGCCGAACTAGGCTCGTAGGCCGATTTATTTTCATCAAACTTTACATATCTTCTAATTATAACATTTTTGGACTTAAATGGAATAATTCTATATGCTTTGACATCTTCAGAATATCCAACAAAGATACATTTTTCACTCTTTGGTTCTAAAGCTTTAAGTTTTTCATCTAGAATATGAGCCCATGCTTCACTTCCAAAAACACGAAAGTGACTCACATCTCGTTTAATAGAGCTCCATGCTTCTTCTAGAGTGATGTTCTTTAAAGCTTTATTAGGAGTGCGATTTAGTATGTAATTTTCACAGTTAATTGCTTATGCCCAATAGTTAAGACTAAGTTCTTTAGATTGAAGCATACAATTAGCCATTTCCTTTAAGGTGCGATTCTTCCTTTCAGCTACACCATTTTGTTGTGGAGTATATGGAACAGTATGTTGCATTTGAATTCCATTTTCGGTGCAAAAGTTGATGAATGTGTTTTTAACATATTCTCCACCATTATCAGTTCTTAGCTTAAGGATTTGATGTCCAGATTGTTTTTCAACAAAGGCTTTGAAGGCCAAAAATGTGTTAAATACTTCGCTCTTGAGTTTTAAGAAGTATACCCAAGTGCGTCTGGAGAAATCATCATGAAAGTTAAGAAATACTTGCAGCCAGAGAATGAAGCAACAGGAAGTGGACCACATAAATCACTGTGCACAAGCTGTAAAGGGGCTGAGGCGTGCCAAGAGGCACGTTTTTCAAAACTGTCCCGATAATGTTTTCCGAGTACACATCCGGAACAAACACCATCTCTGCAAGATACCATGGGAAGACATGTCACCATATTTTCTTTACATAGGTTCTGAAGAGAGCGATAGTTTAAGTGACCAAATCGCTCATGCCAAAGTTTGCTCACTTTATCATTATGAGCAACAAATACTGAGGGAAGATTGGATGACCCAAAGTTGTGAAACTTATGCAACCTTGTGGAATCATCAGCAATGCCAGTGGCCAAAATCTGTCTAGGATCCTTTAGGTCCTTAATTACAACATCATGAGGTAAAAATTCAACGATTTTACCTTCACCTGAATGAGTTATTTGATAAACAGATAGAAGGTTGAAGGATATGGTTGGAACACATAATACATCATTAAATTGACCATTGTCTATATGAATAGTTCCAGTCCCTACAACACTAAGAGATCTATTATCACCAACATATATATTTTTGGTGTTACAATCATTTAAAGAAGAAAACATGGCTTTATTTTTGGCCATGTTATAAGAAGCTCCGGAATCAATGAGCCATTCATGAGAATGAGAGGAAGAAGAGACATTTAATGCATAGCCAGACCGAGATGCTTGACAACCACATGCAGAAAGTGCCATTCCTGAAGATGAATTTGAAGAGTGCTCCACATGGATGTTATGCTTCTTCGTTGCTGCTTCCAAGGCTTCCATCTTCTTAAAGCATTTAGATTCTAAGTGGCCATCTCGATTACAAAAGTTGCAATGTCTATCAGTCTTCTTGCCTTTGTTTTTATTTGCCTTATCATTCTGGTGAAATGTTTTTTCATTTTGAGGATGAAATTGCTTAGGACCCTTGTTTGGTTTAGGACCATTCTTTTTAGGATATGACTTCTTAGGATTCTTTGAGTTTGGTTGCTGCTGGGCGATTAACGCTTTCTTAGAAGAGTTTCCAAGATTAAGAAGACCAAGGTGTAAGAGTTTCTCTTGTTCTCTTATTAAAGAATCACAAAAAGCATCAAAGGAAGGGGGCTTGTAGTCATGTCCTTGAGAAATGAAGGCTTCTCTTGTAGAATGGAAGGTGGAGACAAACACAGAGTAGGTTGGTCCCAACTTGGTAAGAATGCA